>JZKD02S1917008.1:190573-215332 GCA_000966675.3 Picea glauca
TATTGTTTTAATTGATCGAGGTGATAGTTTAAGTTATATTTCACCAAGAGTTGTAGAAATATGTAAATTACATAAGGAAAAGTTTGAAAAGTCTTGGTTAGTACAGTTAGCTACAAGAACAAAAAGAAGAATAAGAAGAAAGATATTGAATGGAATTTAAGGTGTGTGACAGAATATCTTGCTCGAGAAGAAGAAATAGTTATAGGTTTGAGACATAAAAGACAACAATAAATTCTTAAAATTTGGAATACTACAAAGTTCCGCTAACAAGAAGTAAAAACAAGAAACATGAGATTCATCAAGAAACTCAAGAATTTGTGAACATAACAATCATGGACGATCGAGAAGAACAAAGGAATGAAATTCCTAATGATGAAAGAGAAAGAAATGTCAGACAAAGAAATGTAAGAAGGAGATCCAGATCCTATCCCCTCAATTTATGAGCAGAGCAACATTAGTTTCCTACTCTCTCTCAACTTTCAAGTAATTTCTCCTATTTTTATAGGTGATAGGATTATGGATCTCAACAAGCATATGGATTAGTTCCTTAGTATATGTGATATTCACTTGATCGATAATGATGATGAGATGGTTAGATTTTTTATTCAAACTTTGGTACGCCTAGCCTATGATTGCTATATTTCTCTCCCAGCTCAATCATTTGGCTCATTAGATGATATGGAAGATATGTTCATGACCATGTATGCACAACCAATTGCATATCATACTTTGGTCACTCCATTTACTCAAATTCGTCTCCTAAAGGGTGAAAGGATCATAGATTTTAACTTATGTGTCTTCAAGACTTTGAATCAAATTCTAGAAGAGCAACGCCCAAATGTGCCTATTATATTTGGGTGTTATAAAGATCAAATATATGGTGGTAGGATATAAAAAGAGTGAAAAGTATTAACTAACAAAAAATCACTTGGAAAATCTTTATGAGATATTTTAAGAAACAATACCTATCTGAACAATATTATGAGGGTAAATCCAAGGAGTTCTATGAACTAAAACTGGGAAATCTTACAATGAAAGATTTATGTATTAAGTTTCTAAGTTTGTTGCGTTATGTGACTTACATTGTGGATGAAAAACCAAAGATTCAATGACTTTTCAGTTTCCTACCCAATTCCTATAAATATTGAATTGAGTATGATAACCCAGAAACATTGGAATAAACCATGAGGAAATCTAAACTCTGTTTTGAGAAGTATAAAAATAAAAATGAGAATTCTAAGAATTGGAATGGGAAAAAGGTTGAGCGCTTTGACCCTAAGAATTAAGGGGGAGATTACTCTAACATAAATTCCGATAAGAGATTTCAAGGAGGTAATAAGTTCATAACTAGTAAACCTTTCAATCAACCTGAAAATAAGAATGTCAAACCATCGACCTTCTTCAATAAAGAAACTCCCCCCCAAAAAACAGTAAAATGTTGGGAATGCAGTGGTCCACATTACTATAAAGACTTTCCTCTTAGGAAGAAGGGAAATAACAATGTACAAATAGTATAGGAAGCAACTACAGTTGGTGAGCTTCCAAGGTCTACACCAAAAGTCAATGCAACATCGGAAAATCGACAGACAAATCATCAAACTTCAATGGTAGAAATTGAACGTATGATACATAACGAACCAATTATTGTTTTAATTGATCGAGGTGATAGTTTAAGTTATATTTCACCAAGAGTTGTAGAAATCTATAAATTACATAAGGAAAAGTTTGAAAAGTCCTGGTTAGTACAGTTAGCTACTGGAACAAAAAGAAGAAGAAGAAGAAATATCTTGAATGGAATTTAAGGTGTGTGACAGAATATATTCCTCGAGAAGAAGAAATAGTTATAGGTTTGAGACATAAAAGACAACAATACATTCTTAAAATTTGGAATACTACAAAGTTCCACTAACAAGAAGTAATAACAAGAAACATGAGATTCATCAAGAAACTCAAGAATTTGTGAACATAACAATCATGGACGATAGAGAAGAACAAAGGAATGAAATTCCTAATGATGAAATAGAAAGAAATGTTAGTCAAAGAAATCTAAGAAGGAGATCCAGATCCTATCCCCTCAATTTATGAGGAGAGCAACATTAGTTTCCTACTCTTCATCAAGGAATTTTTCCTATTTTTATAGGTGATGGGATTATGGATCCCAACAAGCATATGGATAAGTTCCTTAGTATATGTGATATTCACTTGATCGAACATGATGATGTGATGGTTAGATTTTTTATTCAAACTTTGGTACGCCTAGCCTATGATTGGTATATTTCTCTCCCAGCTCAATCATTTGGCTCGTTAGATGATATGGAAGATATGTTCATGACCATGTATGCACAACCAATTTCATATCATACTTTGGTCACTTCGTTTACTCAAATTCGTCTCCTAAAGGGTGAAAGGATCATAGATTTTAACTTATGTGTCTTCAAGACTTTGAATCAAATTCTAGAAGAGCAACGTCCAAATGTGCCTATTATATTTCGGTGTTATAAAATCAAATATATTGTGGCAGGATATAAAAAGAGTAAAAAGTATTAAGGAACGAAAAATCACTTGGAAAACCTTTATGAGATATTTTAAGAAACAATACCTATATGAACAATATTATGAGGGTAAATCCAAGGAGTTCTATGAACTAAAATTGGGAAATATTACAATGAAAGATTTATGTAGCAAGCTTCTAAGTTTTTTGCATTATGTGCCTTACATTGTGGATGAAAAACCAAAGATTCAATGATTTTTCAATTGCCTACCTAGTTCCTATATATATTGAATTGAGTATGATAACCCAAAAACATTGGAAGAAACCATGAGAAAATATAAACTCTATTTTGAGAAGTATAAAAATAGAAATGAGAATTCTAAGAATTGGAATGGGAAAAAGGTTGAGAGGTTTGACCCTAAGAATAAAGGGGGAGCTTACTCTAACATAAATTCCGATAAGAGATTTCAAGGAGGTAATAAGTTCATAACTAGTAAACCTTTCAATCAGCCTGGAAATAAGAATGTCAAACCATCAAACTTTTTCAATAAAGAAACTCCCACCAAAAAAATAGTAAAATGTTTGGAATGCAGTGGTCCACATTACTATAAAGACTTTCCTCTTAGGAAGAAGGGAAATAACAATGTGCAAATAGTACAGAAAGAAACTACAGATGGTGAACTTCCAAGGTCTACACCAAAAATCAGTGCAACATCGGAAAATCGACAGACAAATCATGAAACTTCAATGGTAGAAATTGAAGGTATGATACATAAACAACCAATTATTGTTTTAATTGATCGAGGTGATAGTTTAAGTTATATTTCACTAAGAGTTGTAGAAATCTGTAAATTACATAAGGAAAAGTTTGAAAAGTCCCGGTTAGTACAGTTAGCTACAAGAACAAAAAGAAGAAGAAGAATAAATATCTTGAATGGAATTTAAGGTGTGTGACAGAATATATTGCTTGAGAATAAGAAATAGTTATAGGTTTGAGACATAAAATACAACAATAAATTCTTAAAATTTGGAATACTACAAAGTTCCCCTAACAAGAAGTAATAGAAAGAAACATGAGATTCATCAAGAAACTCAAGAATTTGTGAACATAGCAATCATGGATGATCGAGAAGAACAAAGGAATGAAATTCCTAATGATGAAAGAGAAATAAATGTTAGACGAAGAAATCTAAGAAGGAGATCCAGATCCTATCCCCTCAATTTATGAGGAGAGCAACATTAGTTTCCTATTCTCCCTCAAGGAATTTTCCCTATTTTTATAGGTGATGGGATTATGGATCCCAACAAGCATATGGATCAGTTCCTTAGTATATGTGATATTCACTTGATCGAACATGATGATGTGATGGTTAGATTTTTTATTCAAACTTTGATACGCCTAGCCTATGATTGGTATATTTCTCTCCCAGCTCAATCATTTGGCTCGTTAGATGATATGGAAGATATGGAAGATATGTTCATGACCATGTATGCAAAACGAATTGCATATCATACTTTGGTCACTCTGTTTACTCAAATTTGTCTCCTAAAGGGTGAAAGGATCATAGATTTTAACTTATGCGTCTTCAAGACTTTGAATCAAATTCTAGAAGAGCAATGTCCAAATGTGCCTATTATATCTGGGTGTTATAAAATTCAAATATATGGTGGTAGGATATAAAAAGAGTGAAAAGTATTAAGGAAGGAAAAATCACTTGGAAAACCTCTATGAGCTATTTTAAGAAACAATACCTATATGAACAATATTATGAGGGTAAATTCAAGGAGTTCTATGATCTAAAACTGGGAAATCTTACAATGAAAGATTTATGTAGTAATTTTCTAAGTTTGTTGCGTTATAGGCCTTACATTGTGGATGAAAAACCAAAGATTTAACGATTTTTCAGTTGCCTACCTAGTTCCTATAAATATTGAATTGAGTATGATAACCCAAAAACATTGGAAGAAACCATGAGGAAATCTAAATTTTGTTTTGAGAAGTATAAAAATAGAAATGAGAATTCTAAGAATTGGAATGGGAAAAAGGTTGAGAGGTTTGACCCTAAGAATAAGGGGGGAGCTTACTCTAACAGAAATTTTGATAAGAGATTTCAAGGAGGTAATAAGTTCATAACTAGTAAACCTTTCAATCAGCCTGAAAATAAGAATGTCATACCATCGACCTTCTTCAATAAAGAAACTCCCCCCCAAAAAATAGTAAAATGTTGGGAATGCAGTGGTCCACATTACTATAAAGACTTTCCTCTTAGGAAGAAGGGAAATAACAATGTGCAAATAGTACAGAAAGCAGCTACAGTTGGTGAGCTTCCAAGGTCTACACCAAAAATCAGTGCAACATTGGAAAATTGATAGACAAATCATCAAACTTCAATGGTAGAAATTGAAGGTATGATACATAACCAACCAATTATTGTTTTAATTGATCGAGGTGATAGTTTAAGTTATATTTCACCAAGAGTTGTAGAAATCTGTAAATTACATAAGGAAAAGTTTGAAAAGTCCTGGTTAGTACAATTAGTTACAGGAACAAAAAGAAGAAGAAGAAGAAATATCTTGAATGGAATTTAAGGTGTGTGACAGAATATACTTATCGAGTAGAAGAAATAGTTATAGGTTTGAGACATAAAAGACAACAATAAATTCTTAAAATTTGGAATACTACAAAGTTCCCCTAACAAGAAGTAAAAACAAGAAACATGAGATTCATAAAGAAACTCAAGAATTTGTGAACATAACAATCATGGACGATCGAGAAGAACAAAGGAATGAAATTCCTAATGATGAAAGATAAAGAAATGTCAGACAAAGAAATCTAATAAGGAGATCCATATCCTATCCCCTCAATTTATGAGGAGAGCAACATTAGTTTCCTACTCTCCCTCAAGGATTTTTTCCTATTTTTATAGGTGATGGGATTATGGATCCCAAGAAGCATATGGATCAGTTCCTTAGTATATGTGATATTCACTTGATCGAACATGATGATGTGATGGTTAGATTTTTTATTCAAACTTTGATACGCCTAGCCTATGATTCTTTTATTTCTCTCCCAGCTCAATCATTTGGCTCATTATATGATATGTAAGATATGTTCATGACCATGTATGCACAACCAATTACATATCATACTTTGGTCACTCCGTTTACTCAAATTCGTCTCCTAAAGGGTGAAAGGATCATAGATTTTAACTTATGTGTCTTCAAGACTTTGAAACAAATTCTAGAAGAGCAACATCCAAATGTGCCTATTATATTTGGGTGTTATAAAAATGCCATTCCATAAAATGTCAACTATGAAATAAGAGCTGCATAAATAAACACATTGAATGGATCAATTCAAAAGGAAAAATAAATGGTAGAACATATGCTCAAAATTGATTTTGATCTTGAGATTATTGTTGGAAACGTTTATAGAAAAATGAAGTCTAGCATTGTCATACCAAGAACCATATACCTTAATAAATATCGAGAGACGAGGAATATGGGGATTTAATTTTAAAGGTCAGCCCCCTAATGTGAGAAATTTCATGAAGTTTCTCAAGACACTCGACAAAAAATAGAGATTGCTCAGATGAGAAGAACTATTTGACAAATGCATAATGAGATATCCCAACTCGGGAGAAATGAGAATCTCATTCCACCACATCAAGATATGGTAGCTCTACCATTTAATAAAAGAGATAAAAATAATAGAAATTAAATAAATGAGGAGCATGGACCAAGAAAACCCAAGGT
This sequence comes from Picea glauca, assembly GCA_000966675.3. Classification (NCBI taxonomy): domain Eukaryota; kingdom Viridiplantae; phylum Streptophyta; class Pinopsida; order Pinales; family Pinaceae; genus Picea; species Picea glauca. The sequence continues at coordinate 196,821 of JZKD02S1917008.1, forward strand.
CCCAAATCCAAATGCTATTGTGCTAGAAGAAATTACAAAAGGAAAATTTTTCTCAAGAGGATGAGCCTTCATATCATAAAAAGATAGTGCATTGGTTTTGAGAAACTACTCAATGAGCCTTTTAATCAAGAGTAGATCAATGATCAGGATCAAATCTTATAATCTGTCCATATGGAGGAAATTTCACCATCTTTTGAGATTTTTGGTGAACAATAACATTATCAATATATACATCAAGATAATGTTGTTCAAACTATAACTCAAGTAAATAAACTCAAGTCAAAAGAACAACCAAACAGGGGAAAAACAAAATCCAATATTCCAGAGGCAACAAGACAACAACTAGTTGTAAATCAAACAAAGGGACCATTGCAAATGAACTATGATGTGGTTGATGAGTTAACCAAACTTTAGATCATTTTTCCAAATTTCATGGAGGTAGTTAAAATGCCTCAATAAAGAGAAAATATTTTTTTGGATGATGCAAGTTTGTCTAGTCCAATAATAAAAGCAGCTATTATGAATACAAGGCAACAACAAAATACCATACCAACAAGACCAAGGGGAAAAGTTCCACCATTTTATATATCTTTGGAAAATAATGATTTTTCATTGCATAATTGTCTGGTAGATAGTGGAGCTACTAACAATATCATGTCATTATCGGTAATGGAGGCTCTTGGAATAGAATGTACAAAGTACTATGAAATAGGTGAAAGCATCCATGCCATTGATTCTAGAAAAGTACCATCTTATGGTGAAATCAAGTATTTATGCTCCCGGATAAGTGTCACACCACATCTCACAACAACATTTACTATCATAGTTGTTGATAACCCCCCCCATGTATGGTGTTGTTCTTGGTCGAGATTGGTGTTCAATGATTGGAGGATATATAACTAATGATGGGAGTTGCATGATGCTCCCAAATAAAGATGGAACAGTGATTAGAGTATTAAGAGAATAGAGAAAGATAGTATTTAAAAAAATAAAAAAAAAGGAAACTGAGTACATTGATGCTAGAATTATAAACTATGTAGTTTTCAACACAAAGCACATGAATTCTTTCAATCAAAATGAAGAAGATTGTTTTCAATTTTTTTGAAAATGTCATTTGATGGTGCTTTCTCTAAATATAGAATTGGAGTTGGTAATGTTTTAAAAATACATGATCCAGGCGGATATCGGTGGCCACCCACCTATTCCACTAGCTCAAAGAACAATTTTCCATTTTGGATGTTTTTTATAGTTTTTCGAGTCCCAAACTTTTGGGGCCGTTTTGAGGCACACGTATCAACTACCCCCATCAGGGCCCACAAACCTTTTGGCGTTTCATCTTTCGAGGTGGTATTACTCTGTAAATTCACAGAGGTTGTTATGAGGTAAGAAGAAACTTATCAGAGGTAACCTTAACCAACCACTTCGAAACTGGAAGCTAGCCCTACCAGTTTCAGAGAGGGATCTCTCTATGAGTTCTAGATCTGTTTGAGTTTTTAAATATTTTAGGCTAGAATATAACCAAGTTGTTTGTATTGTTTTTGAATGAAGTGGCTGAATATCAATTATGATTCCATTGGGCTATGGGGTTTGTTTTTAAAAGATAGAAGTTAAAGACAACTTTACAAGATTCGTTTCACAGGGAGAGATAGTGCTAATGCTGGATTCTTTAGAAATAAAAATGGTGTATTGCTGAAAAGGTGAGATATTAGTTAAAACAAAAAAGCATTTAAGAATTTCTTTTTTATAACATCGGAGGAAGAACATTTAAATCTGTAAAAGATTAAGAATAGAGTACACAGTGGTAAATTATACAACTTTAACTTCTTTTAAAGATTAGATTTTTGAAAGACAATAAGATAGCTGAGAAAGAAAAAACTTGTACGCAAACAAAGGTAACTTCACCAACAATTTGACACCCAAGAATCCTGTGAAAATTCTCTTTGTATTACTAGAATAACTTCTTGATACAAATTACAACAACAAGAGCATGCTCGGGCGTAAATATCAACAACACTTCCTACTTCTAAGTGAGAAATATTTATAACAAAAGTTACAATGACCCTGTCATTAATGATCAGGACATGAAAGAGTCTGAGTCTAACTAACTAATCCAACAAGATGTGGGAATGTAGTAACTGATGATGATGCATTGAATATCTCATGCTGATTTTGGGGAAGACTGTTGTTGATTCATTCAGATGACCTCAACCGTGCTATACACTGAGCTGGATGCTGAGGTGGATGATGCTTTGTATTTACTCAATCAAATCACACATCTCATCCCATCTATGTGTGCTTGGGATGGTAATTTTCAATAACCGGCGGTAAACTTTGTCCATCTTGGTGTATTTAGCAAAAGTCGGCTTGATGATGAAGACATACTTGATCTCATGCTGAATGTTGAGGTCATGTTGCAGAGTCTCCAAGAATGCTTTTCCCGTGATGCTGCCTTGTATCACTGAAAACTTGGAACTGTCTTTGGCCATGGTTGCTATCCTTTGCTTGTAATCAGACAGAGTCATTAGTTTATCATTTAAGACACGTAGATCAAGAAGACCCTTTTTCTGTAAGGCTTCAATCTTGCTAAAAAATCTTTGAACTCCAATGTCCATGTTCTGAGCCTTTTGCTCCTACTGTAACATCAATCCCCTTTTAGTCAATAATCCTTTTACCTCGAGGATAGTCTCCGTTCTGTCTTTGAATTTCAATTCTTCCAGCTCTTCTTTGGTTTTGGCATTCAGAAACTGGATGATCTCGTTAGCCGCTGAGGGAATCTCACCCAACTCTGTTCTTATCCTGTCAATGGCTTGCCTACTCTTTAACACGAGATCATGTTGCTCAAACATGATTTTCACCATGGGAAAAATTTCATTTATGGATTTTGCAATATCTGTCCATATGTTTTCCTCAGCCTCTACTAATGTCTTGCCTGCCACTGTTTGTTTCTGGAGCTGTTGTATTTCCTGCTTAAGCTTCTCTGCTACCTGTCTCTCAACATTATATCTTGTTTGGAAAGAGGATTTGAGTTCCTGGATATTTTCAACCTCCCTTTTCAACCTATTACTCTCTGTCTCTTGCAAATTCATTTCCTCCATGGACTTTGCTAGCTCCACAGTTTTTTCCAGTGCTGTCAATGGGGCTGCTGATGGAATTTCTGTTGTAGTGGTTTTTGGAACTGCTGCTATACTTACTTCTGAAATGGGAACTGCACTCAATTGGATGACTTCCATTGGTGTCATTTGTTCCTTTTCTTTCAATAATCTTTCCAACTCTATCTCCATTTCTCTGAGTTGTGCATTCTGCTGCATGATAAGCTTCATTAATTCTTCTTTCTTGTTTTTGGCTTCATCTACCTTTTTAGCTTGTGAATCCTCTGTTGGTGGTAATTTCAATTGTTTTCTCAAATATGCAATGTCAACATTCTTTTTCTTCAACATTTCCTCTGCTTCTTTAATGTTCGAGGGATCGTACCCAATCTTAAGCACCAACTCCTCTAAGGATTTTATTTTATTATCCTTTGCAAAAGAGGGTATCTTCTCCAACTTCAATTGGGTCTGAACATTGCATAAAGACACTTGTAACTTAGTTGCGGTAGAGGAAGCATGTGATAATGTGGAGAAGACCATTTCTCCAGTCTATCTGTGAAAATCCATCTGGTTATCTGGATGGATTTGTTTAGTGTCAAAAACAATAGTTGACCTCTTGTAGTCAGTGATCTCTTTGGGGTGAGGCACCTGTGCTGGCAGGAATTCCAGATGAATTCTTCCTTTCTCTATATCAAAGGATAAAAATAGTCTGTGATGTGTTGTGGAAGTTTTCTTCCAGAATTGGGAGTAAGTGTTATTAGTCAGCATCTGGTTCTTTTTTTTAATCATATCATATTTCTCAAAGATGCTTACAAGTGCAGATCCTTGTGGAGTTTGGGTGGTCACAACTATTTCTGTCTACTTCTTCGAAGAAGAAGTTGACACCACCTGTTTTCTTCTCTCAATCACTATGGCAGAGTAGGGGTCTTCCTCACCAGACATGTGAGTAGTAGGAGTGGTTTTGGGTTTCTTGTTGTATACTCATAATTCTCTTGCTGGTACCTCAATGATTGAAGGTGAATCATCCTTTCTTGGCCTTTTTTCCTTGGGTATCTGAGGAGTAGCAGTCGGTGAGATAGATACTGAAAGAGATTCATGTGGCTCTGTATCTACCAGAGTATTTACTTCCCATTCTATCTGGTTCACATATTTTTCAATTTCTTGCTTGAGGGTGTGGGCATAGGGTGAACTTTTGTTCTTGGATCTCATCTCTACAATGATACTACTGGTGTCATATCTCCAAATAAAACTGGTGCTGAATTTCATCTCCTTCAACAATTTGTCTTCCTCTTCCCCAACAACTTGACTATTGCAGATAAATGGGCCTATTTGTCCTTTGATCCTCATCTGTTGTTTTTTCTTCAGAGACACAAAATGGATGTCATATGAGTTTATCATCTGACAAATATATTCCAGTGCGAATATTCGAACAGGCACATACTTAGGCAACTTGTATGGAGCTAGTTCGCACCCATACACTCTGATTTCCGTGTGATTCTGGTATAGAAACCAATCTCTAGTCTTTGCCATATCTGAAAGGTGAAGAACTCTTTGAATTTCTTCATTGATCCTCGGCTCAGGTCTTCCACTAAGCATGCCTACAACTGGATGATAAAACAATTCAATGAATTGTTTAAAAGTGAGCTCTGTGGAGTTTCTCTTGAGTAACGACGTCCATAATGTGACTTCTTGAGGTTTTCTTTCCTTGTCCATCTTATGCATTGAGAAAGAGAACCTATCCACCTAAAAAAAATTGAAAGTGTAAGCCAAGATGGATGAGTACTGGAACATGCCCTCTGTGGAGAACTGTGAAAACTGCTCGTGAATGTTCTCCGTCAGGAAACTGTTGTAGTCGAACTGAGTGGTGGATTTTTCCTCGGTAGAGAAAATGGACAGAAAACCCAATATAGGCTCATCCACCCATGTGTTTGAAAAATAACCAAGTAGAAAACAGAGTGATGAAATGAATTGGTTTCCATTTTCTGAGAATGGGGAGGAAGGATAGGGGGGATTTGATTTGGGGAACTAAGCATCCTGTGGGAGAATAAATTCAAATATCTGGGCTCTTTGAGGAAAAGATAATTTCTAGTATAACTCTGTTATGATTTTGATATTGAAAGGGGATGAAGATTCATTTCTGGGTATATGCATCATCTGATCAATGGTCTCTGGCGTGATGAAGAACAGAGTTTCTCCTGATTACGAGACTATGGCTCTGGTCGGGAAGGTAATGACCCTGACATTTGAGGGAAAATTTAGGTAAATGATGGACCTGGGGAAAAAGATATAAAGGAAGATTGGACTCCTAGAGCCTGATTTCGTCGCTCTGATCTAAGAAAGTGTCTTTGAGCCACGACTGCAACTCTGTGAAGTCAACTTCGCACCTTGTGTCTGATATCAAATGATCTTTGTCAGCCAATGGGATCTTGTCGAGGTTGACATCAGGTGGGGGGAAAGGATTATCCTTGGATTCTACCTTCTTGGATTTTGGCGCCATTACTGTGAAGAGTACCTGGAATTCAAACAAAATGTTAGTGGTAATGGCTGAGGCTGGGTGCGGAGTTGTAGAGGTGGAGGAAAATGAATCTCTGGATACGCAGGGAATGTGAATGGAATGAGAGACGGCTGAAACGGGGTTGAATTTGAGTGGATGCGTATATGTTTGTGTGAACAAGGACATGTCATATGGACAATGGGTATGTACCCATTCATAAATGGACAACGGGTCATTTAGAGTGTGAGAGTGTAGGATGAAGGACATTTGAAGTGTACCTCTGGTCGACGTGTGCACTAGTGATTGGAAGGCGAACAAGAAAGATATGAACTGTAATGGTTAAATGGATGGGACATGTTGACGGGGTCATGACATGGAACTTGCAGAGGGTGGTGGTGAATCGTAACGCTAATAGGCAGTAAAAGTTTGGAGAGGGGGAGTTGGGACACAATGAGGTGATGCCACGTTGCGATGGGGCCCGCCTGGATTTGTTTCATTCCGGAACCCCCCCCCCTTCAGTTAAAGGTAGAAAAGTAGGGGGGGTATGGGATTCCTTGCTGACCACTGATCTGGGCGTAGACGGATCTATCATTGATCTGGGCATGTTGTTTAATATCATGTCGGACCACCCCCCTCCGTTAAAAGCAGAATGATCAAGGGGGTCTAGAATCTTCTGTGGATCATCTGATTGCATGCTGGTGGGATGGTCATAGATCTGAGTGCACATCTTAAACATCTTTTCAGACCCCCTCCCCACCATTAAAGGTCGAACAGTTGGGGTGGTCCAAAATCTTTTCAGAGCCGTAGATCAGGGTGCTCATCGCTCAGTCATAGATCTAGGCTGGATCTTTAATTTTCCAGGGCATGATTCAAAATATGGCGCGAGAATTAGGCTTACTAACTTTTTATGGGTTTTTCGCACTGCTTCTTCTGCTCTTTATCACCATGGGATTAGAAAAACACTTCATCATCCAAAATCTTGCATTTTTCATTAGTCATCATACATATTTATTGAAAAGAAATTGTTTAGCCTATGTCCTAACCTACATCATTTACACCTTTAGCCCAACTTAGACTGTTGGACTAAGAAAATACTCTACCTAGGGGCTATTTGACCAAGATTAGGCTTTTTGGTCAAATTTATTCACTAACTAACCTATCATCTTGACTAAGATTAGACAGTTTAGTCAAGCTTATTCACTAAGACTATCAACATCAATTTAAAAGGACTTGGCCATGCTTAAACTGTATGGACCAAGCCATTGTTATTGCATGGGGCTTCATTTAATTTCCTTTATGCCCTCTTTTATTCTTTTCTCATTTTCTTTTTCTTTTTTTCTTTTTCTTTTTTCTTTTTCTTTTCTTTTCTTTCTTAATGTAGTAGTCTCTGCAAATCAAAAACACTGAGGGGAACAAAAATACAATCAACAATTGATCCTATAAATTATAGGGTTATAACAATGGCTCCACCTGGGGATGGTATCCTCCTTGCGAGATGCCAAGAATCTTGTTTCTTGTTGTCTTGAAAGGCTTTCTCTAGAGTTTCTTTTGTTGCCTGACTTGCTTTATTTCAAAACTTTGATGGAATTATTCAATGTCTTAGGGCCTTCTCCGCAGGCTTCAAACACCTAGAAAAAAACACCTACACCTAAAAGACTTGTGAAAGAAATTATATATACAATGGAATATAAAGGTGATCTCTCTACTGAGGTGGCAAGTAATGCTTCAACATCCTGCCATTTATGGGTCCCCCTGGCAGGTCTGATCCGTCACGATTTGCAAGTAAGAAAGCATTGTTTCCTCTGAAGGCCTGAATGGTGTAAGGACCCTTCCGAAAGCTATCGAACTTCCCATGTTTACCTTTATCTTCATTTCTAGAGTCACACCTACAAACTAGATCACCCAATTCAAAGTTATCCTCTTTGGTTTTCTTGTCATAAATCTTTTTAATATTTTCCTAGATCACTTGAGTTCTGTTGTAGACTTCTTCTCTGGATTGCATTAGGTGGATCATTTGATTTATTCTTCGTTGGACATTGTTTGGTTCTTCTTGTGTTTCCTGCAATAGTTTCATGACCGAGACTCCTAATGAAAGGGGAAAAACTATCTCAATGCCATACACCAATTGGTATGGAGACATACCAATCGATCTTTTGGTGTTGATTCTGTCAGCCCAGAGTGTGAAGACCAACTTATTATGCCATGATTTCTTGTTTTCATGCAGTGTCTTTCTGAGAATGTTCACCAAACTTTTGTTAGAAGACTCAACTAACCCATTTCCCTATGGGTAATAAGCCATCGAGTGTCCCAAAGTAATATGATATTGATTACAAAAATCTCATAGATTCTAGAAAGGCTCATAGATTTTTGTAATGTCTCGTAGATTCTGGGGCATCCAAAATGAGACAAAATGTTAGTTTCTAGAAACTTGATGATGATAGAGTCAGTAGCTTTCTTGCATGGTACATCCTCGATCCACTTGGTGAAGTATTCTATGGCCATGAGGATCCATTTATGTTGGCCTGAAGAGGGAGGATGTATTTCACCAATGAAGTCTAGCCCCCACTGTTAGAAAGGAGATTCCACAGAGATGGGTTTCATTGGGAGTGGCAGAAGCTTCCTTTTCCCTTCAAAGATCTAACACTTATGGAAAGAAGAAACCTTCTGGTGAACTTCAGTAAACAGAGTAGGCCAGTAAAAGATAGCTCTCAAAATCTTATTAGTTTTGGTCTTCCAGCTCAGGTTCCCACCACAGTCTCTTGCATGGAAATCTTGAATAACTTTGTCAGCTTCATCTTTTAACAAGCAGTTAAGAAAGATAACACCAAGATCTTTCCAATAGAGATTGCCTTCCAAAATACAAAATTTCAATGCTTTCAATTTAATAAATCTAGCTTTGGTCTTAGTCAAACCTGGAGGAGCCTATAAATTGTGGAGTACAAAAATGAGCTCTGCGTACCAAGGGGAATTTAAGAATGCCTCTTTTATGTTTGGAGTCGCTTGCTCTTTCGGTCCGTCTACTGCAGCCAAAAGTTTAATATCTAAAGCATGGAAATTAGACTTAGCCATCAGTTTGGCCAAACCCTGTCCTTTGATCAGTTTAGTAGGTTTTATCTCGATGTCGTATTCCAGAATGACTGTAATCCATTTTTCTCTTCTGCCATCCAGATTATCCTAGGTTAGAATATCCTTCACCACAACATTAGGGACGTAGGCAATTGTGTGAGAATGAAGAATATAGACCCTAAAATATTTTATAGCCTTTACCAGGGCAAAGGCTTGTTTATCCATAATGTTATAATTCAATGCTACGTATCTTAAAGATTTGATGAAAAATGCTATAGGTTGCTCGTACCCTTCACTATTTTTCTACAACAATACTGCTGCTATAGTGTGCTCAGATGCAAAAGAGAAAAGATACAAGTCTTTGGTGTAGTCTGGGATAATCAGAACTAGAGCTTGGGTGAGCACATGTTTCACTTTCTCAAATCACTATTTGGAGTCGTCATTCCATTTGAGTTTTGTGTCCTTTTTCAACATATTGGTAATATTCCTAAGAAGCTCGGCCAAGTTTGGTTTGAATCTTCTAAGGAAATTTATTTTGCCAATGAAAGATTACAATTCTTTGATGTTCCTAGGGTGTTCCACCTTCTGGATAGCTTCTATCCTACTGGGATCTATTTTAATTCTGTCTTTTGAGATTATGTGTCCCAACATTTTACCTTCCTCTAACCCGAAAAGGCTTTTCTTAGGATTTAATGAAATCCCAAATTTTATGCATTTCTCAAACACATGTCTGAGGTGGAGCAAATGTTTTTCGTTGAATTTGGAGTAGACAGTTACATCATCCAGATAAATTACTATAAATTTCCCAGTCTCATCCACAAAGGAAATATCCATTTCTCTTTGGAAAGCAGCTCCAGCGTTCATCAAACTGAAAGGCATATTCACATACATGAAGGTGCCCCAGGGTATGGTAAAAGCTGTCTTCTCCTGATCTTCTGGGTGGTACAAGACTTGGTTGTAACCAGAGAAACCATCCAGTAAGGAGATCCTACTAGATATGACCACCCTTTGTAAAATGTGGTCCATTTTGGGTAAAGGGTAATTGTCTTTGAGGGAGACTTTGTTCAGATTTCTGAAATCTATATAGAGCTTGATCTCGCCAGTTTTCTTCTTGGTTGGAACTAGATTAGAAACCCATTTGGAAAACCTCAAGAGGACTATAATCTTGGCATCATACATCTTCTTGATTTCTTTCTCTATCAAGGGAAGCAACTTGGGATTAATTCTCCTAAGTTTTTGTCTAAAAGGTTTATGTTCTTCTTTTATGGGAATCTGGTGTTGTATGATGCTTGTGTCATAGGATTTTAAGTCCTCGTAGCCCCAGGCAAAAACATCTATATATTCCTTAGTTCAATGTATTTGCTTTTTTTATCTAGTGGCAGTGATTTAGATAGTTTTATCATTTTGGGGTTTTCTTCTGTTCCTATGTTGCAGTCTTCAACCTCTTTATCACTAGCTTCAATTTTCGGTTTTTTGGCTACATCTTTAAAATCAAACAAGTATTCCAACAGAACTAAACCACTAGGTAACACGCTATTTTTCAACTGCAGGATATCAAAATCTACATCATTTTCATTGATTTCTTCAGTATCTATTGTATTTACACTACCATTCCAAAAAAATAGATTTGTTTACAACTTCTTCATCCTGTTCTAAATCTATGTTCGTACATTCAAAATCATTTTTACATTGTAGGAAATCTTCAATTTGATCGTCATTTCCAAATACCTACCAGTATCTGATATTGTCAAGAACCGTTGGTTTGCACTTCACCTCCACTATGTACTTGCGAGTCGAACAAAAAGGGATTTTACAAGTAGCTGCTAATGTGGCCAGTCCGTCTGCGAGTATATTTTGTCCTCTAGGCATCACCTGCAAATCAACCTCAGTAAAGCATTGGAGAGCATCTAAAACAATGTTTCTATAGGCTCTAAGTCTGGCATGTTTTGCTGCATACTCACCTTTGATTTGATTGATAATTAATTTAGAATCACCCCTCACCATTATCTTCTTAGCACCAACTTTCTTCAATAATTTCAGGCTGAGCATTAAAGCCTCGTACTCAACTATGTTGTTAGTACATTGGAAGTTCAGTTTATAGGAATGATTCTCAGAGTACTTTGATCTATGGTTATGCATCCACACTCCGGCCCCAACTCCTTCTTTACTCACATCACCATTGAAGTCCATGCTCTAGAAGTATGTTGTTAGTTCCTCATTTTCTTCAACCATGGGGTTTCTCACTTCGACAGAAGCTTTATCATCCTTTGAATCAGGTGCATGATCCTCCATTTGTGTGATTTGTTCCTCAACATCACCATCGTTGTATAAGATAAAAGAATCCAGATCAGAGTGTGCAGAGTATAGTGGGTAATTGTGTGGCTTTTCCTGGCTATTGACCATATACTTCATCAGTGTTTCTCTGTAAAGTCTTCTCTATTGACCAAAAACTGGAATGGTGGCGTAGGATATATCTAGCTGCAGGGTTCCTCTCAATTTATCTCCCCAAGACCTTGATAGCAACATACCATACTTGGGGGGAATATCTGCCATGATGATGTCCATCACCAAACTTTTCACTGGAATTTGAGCCAAGGTGATGCATAAGTCTTTAATTAGGCCTATACATTTGACCTTGCTAGAGTCGAAAGAATGTAAATATTTGTAGGGTCTGGTGACCTCGAGTCCCAACTTTTCCATCACGGCTTTGGGAATTAGGTTGTGAGAGGCTCCTAAATCCAGCATAGCATTGTGTAATATCAGATTGTGGATATTTAGGCTAATGTAAAAAGGAGCCAAGATGCCATTATCAATTTGACCGTCAACTTCAGGACCGAACAGGAGCTTAGGTCGATCATCGACAAGGTTTACTATGTTAGATTGGTGTACAGATCCAACATCCAAGGCTTTGGTACCTATATCAGGTTCGATGCTTAAATATGTCATCACCTGAGACCTATAAGTGTTCTTATTCATCAGCTCGGATAAGGGAATAGGAATCTTCAATTTTGCTAGTTCCCCTTCAAGGCTGAAAGGAACGATGGTTTTGTTTAAAATCTGTACTTCTGATTTATCGATAGAAACTCTATGGACAAGTGCACCTGTTTGAATGGTTGATGAAACTTCTGTTCGACTTGTTCTCTTAAGGATTTATGGAGTTTTTTGCGCAAGAGATTCAACGTCATTCCACTCAGGGGTTTTCTTGGGAAGGTTTTCTTGGTTTCAACAGCCTTCTTTGGAGAATTGTTGTTAGCCTTCTTGCTTCTCAGGTTATACTGCCTGTGAACCTCCATTATAGCATTCTAAAAGGCTTGTTGTTCTATTTTCTCGGATTCCTCATTTACCTCTGTTTGTGATAGGAGAAAGATTTCATGTTCTTCCTCAGTGAAAAAAATAGATTCATGATCGTGATCATGATCATGCATTAGATTTATATGAGCATCATCAAACTCCTCAATAACTTCCTCCCCATCATCAACATAGTTTTTCTGGAGAGTTGGTCTAATATGTTGATCATGTCCTCTTTGTTCCCATTGATCCCTAGGATCTATTTGTCTAATCTAGGGTGGATTTCTCCTAAAATTCGAGTTTCTGATTTGAGGGGTGGCTTGGTTCTCCCTAGGTGGGTTTCTATCAGTTATGGTGAGTCTCTCCATCATTTTCTCCATAGCTCTGGCTAGAGAATCTAATTTGGCATCAGATGAGGAAGTAGAAGGTTCTTCCTTGATGGTGACCCTATTTTCTATTCTCTGCCTGACCCTTCTGGCCAAAAGGTTTGCTTCTACACTGACGACACTTCTTTGCATGTCTTCCAAAGTTGTTGCATTTCTCTCCCTTAATTGATATGACATGTCAGCCTCAAAACCATCAGGGAACTTTATTAATGCCAAACCTTGGGGTGGTTTGATTTCAGTCGGGATGGCATTGTATAGATTGTTGAAATGAGTGCAGTAATCCTATACTGTCTCTCCTTGATTCCTTCTAATGTTCTCATATTCTGACAGAATCTGGAGAGGGTTTTTCTTTACCTCCCACCTGTCAAGGAAAGTCCTATGAAAACCAACAATATCAATAATGGTAGTAGCACGTAGGGTTTTGAACCACTTTTTAACTTCTCTGATCATACTTTGTTCAAATAACCTCATCTTCACATCAACTTCGTCCACTTCATGTAGGTCAAAGTAATTACTCATTTTGTCAACATGTTGTTGTGCGTTTAAAGGTCCAAAACCATCGAACTGTGGAAGTCTAGTTTGATAATCTTGGGGCATGTCATGTAAAGGAGAAACCAATACCAACGGAGCATATATTAATGCTGCCATGATTGGTGGAGGAGGCTGAAAAACAACCTGTGTGACAGGAGAGGAAATGCCTGAAGATATAGAGGATGAAGGGCTTGGAGGAATGGAGCAACATGGTGTAATTTTAGCATAAACTGCAGCGATGGTTAAAACAGGAAGTTCGACGGACTGCTAAAGATGGAGCTTGTCTAAGGCCTGACCAAGATTTGTGACAAGGTATTCGAGCTTATCAGTATTGGAGTGAAAATGTTTCTCAAATTCAGCTCTAGGATAAAGTATCTCACGGGTCCTGTGCTGAAAAACGGTTTGGTCTAAGAACGTTTCACTGACAAAACTGTCAGATTTTGTCCTGAAAAGACTTGTTTGAAAGGGTATCTCAAACTCAAGGTCTGGAAGAACAACTAACTTTTTAGGGGTGGAAAAAGACCTCAGAAGTGGGATGTTACTCCTCAAAATTTCTATAGTACCTTTCTTCCTAAGTAGTCTTTCGAGATTATCTATTACTTTTACAGGTTCTGGGTCAGGATGAGATCTAGTAGAAATTCTTTTGGGAGCCAGAATTGATGATTTTATTCTACCTTTAGAGACTTTGGTTATTTATGCACAAACTTTAACAACCTCTGAACATTATTTCTAGGTAAAGATTAGGGTTTGTGTTTTTTCCAGAAATAAAGTCGTCTTTGTTCTAGGGGAAAGAAAACAAGGGGTGGAAAGTTTGTTTTAGTTCTTCCCCAGTGGGGTCGCCATTTATGTTATCACTCTGTAAATTCCTAGAGGTTGTTATGAAGTAAGAAGAAACTTAACAGAGGTAACCTTAACCAACCACTTCAAAACTGGAAGCTAGCCTTACCAGTTTCAGAGAGGGATCTCTCCATGAGTTCTACATCTGTTTGAGTTTTTGAAGATTTTAGGCTAGTTAGAAAGAATATAACCGAGTTGTTTATATTGTTTTTGAATGAAGTGGTTGAATATCAATTATGGTTCCATTGGGATATGGGGTCTGTTTTTAAAAGATAGAAGTTAAAGACAACTTTACAAGATTCATTTCACAGGGAGAGACAGTGCTAATGCTGGATTCCCTAGAAATAAAAATGGTGTATTGTTGAAAAGGTGAGATATCAGTTAAAACAAAAAAGTATTTAAGAATTTATTTGCTATAACATCGGAGGAAGAACATTTAAATCTATAAAATATTAAGAACATAGTACACAATGGTAAATTATGCAACTTTAACTTCTTTTAAAGATAAGATTTTTGAAAGACAATATGATAACTGAGAAACAAAAAACTTGTACACAGACAAAGGGAACTTCACCAACAATTTTACACGCAGGAATCCTGTGAAACTTCTTTTTGTATTACTGGAATAACTTCTTGATACAAATTACAACAACAAGAGTGTGCTCGGGCATAAATATTAACAACCCTTCCTACTTCTAAGTGAGAAATATTTATAACAAAAGTTACAACGACCCTGTCATTAATGATCAGGGCATGAAAGAGTCTGATTCTAACTAACTAATCTAACAAGATGTGGAAATGTAGTAATTGATGATGATGTGTTGAATATCTCATGCTGATTTTGGGGAAGACTATTGTTGAGTCATTCGGATGACCTCAATCGTGTTGTACATTGTGCTAGATGTTGAGGTGGATGATGCTTTGCCTTTAATCAATCAAATCGCATAGCTCATCCCATCTCTGTGTGCTTGGGATGGTAATTTTCAATAACCGACGGTAAATTTCGTCTATCTTAGTGTATTTATAAAAATTCAGCTTGATGATGAAGACATACTTGATCTCATGCTGAATGCTGAGGTCATGCTGCAGATTCTCCAAGAATGCTTTGCCTGTGATGCTGCCCTGTATTCCTGAAAACATAGAACTATCTTTGGCCACGGTTGCGATCCTTTGCTTGTAATCTGACATAGTCATTAGTTTATCATTTGGGACATGTAGATTAGGAAGACCCTTTTTCTGTAAGGATTCAATCTTGATAAAAAATCTTTGAACTCCAATGTCCATGTTCTATGCCTTTTCCTCCAACTGTAACATCAATCCTCTTTTTACCTTGAGGATAGTCTTTGTTTTGTCTTCGACTTTCAATTCTTCCAGCTCTTCTTTGGTTTTGGAGTTCAGAAACTGGATGATTTCGTTGGTCGTTGAGGGCATCTCACCCAGCTCTATTCTTATCTTGTCAATGGCTTGCCTTCTCTTTAACACTAGATCATGTTGCTCGAACATGATTTGCACCATGGGCCAAATTTTATTTATGGATTTTGCAATATTTGTCCATATGTTTTCCTTGGCCTCTGCTAATGTCTTGCTTGCCACTGTTTGTTTCTGGCGTTGTTGTATTTCCTACTTAAGATTCTCTGTTGCCTGTCTCTCAACATTATATCTTGTTTGGAAAGAGGATTTGAGTTCCTGGAGATTTTCAACCTCCCTTTTAAACCTATTAATCTCTGTCTCTTGCAAATTCATTTCCTCCATGGACTTTGCTAGCTCCATAGTTTTTTCCAGTGTTGTCAATGGGGCTATTGATGGAATTTATGCTGTAGTGGTTGTTGGAACTATTGTTGTACTTACTTATGCAATGGGAACTGCAATCAATGGGATGAATTCCATTGGTGTCATTTGTTCCTTTTCTTTCAATAATCTTTCCAAATCTATCTCCATTTCTCTGAGTTGTGCGTTTTGCTGCATGATAAGCTTCAAAAATTCTTTTTTCTCGTTTTTGGCTTCAAATACCTCTTTAGCTTGTGAATCCTCTGTTGGTGGAAATTTCAATTTTGTTTCTCAAAGATGCAATGTCAACATTCTTTTTCTTCAACATTTCCTCTGTTGCTTTAACATTCGAGGGATCGTACCCAATCTTAAGCATCAACTCCTCTAAGGATTTTATTTTATTATCCTTTGCAAAAGAGGATATCTTCTCCAACTTCAATTGGTTCTGAACATTGCTTAAAGACACCTGCAACTTAGCTGAGGTAGAGGAAGCATGTGCTAATGTGGAGAAGACCATTTCTCTAGTCTGTCTGTGAAAATCCATCTGGTCAGTTGGATGGACTTGTTTAGTGTCAAAAACAATAGTTGACCTCTTGTAGTCAGTGATATCTTTGGGGTGAGGCACCTATGCTTGCAGGAATGCCAGATACACTCTTCCTTTCTCTGTATCAAAGGCTGACAATAGTCTATTCTGTGTTGTGGAAGTTTGCTTCCAGAACTAGGAGTAAGTGCTATTAGTCAGCATTTGGTTCTTCTTTTTAATCATACCATATTTCTCAAAGATTCTTACACGTGCAGATCCTTGTGGAGTTTGGGTGGTCATAGCTATTTCTGTCTGCTTCAAAGAAGAAGAAGTTGACACCACCTGTTGTCTTCTCTCAATCATTGTGGCAGAGTAGGGCTCTTCCTCACCAGACATGTGACTAGCAGGAGTGGTTTTAGGTTTCTTGTTGTATACTCAGAATTCTTCTGCTAATACCTCAGTGATTGAAGGTGAATCATCCTTTCTTGGCATTTTTTCCTTGGGTATTTGAGGAGTAGCAGTCAGTGAGATAGATACTGAAAGAGATTCATGTGGCTCTATATCTACCAGAGTATTTACTTCCCATTCTGTCTGGTTCACATATTTCTCGTTTTCTGGCTCGAGGGTGCGGGCATAGGGTGAAATTTTGTTCTTGGACCTCATCTCTACAATAATCCCATTGGGGTCATATCTCCAAATAAAAATAGTGTTGAATTTCATCTCCTTCAACAATTTGTTTGCCTCTTCCCCAACAGTTCGACTGTTGCAGATAAATGGGCCTATTTGTCCTTTGATCCTCATCCGTGTTTTTTCTTCAGAGACACAAAATGGATGTCATCTAAGTTTATCATTTGACGAATATATTCCAATGCGAATATTCGAATAGGCACATACTTAGGCAACTTGTATGGAGCTAGTTCACACCCACACACTTTGATTTCCGTGTGATTATGGTATAGAAACCAATCTCCAGTCTTTTCCAGATCTGAAAGGTGCAAAACTCTTTGAATTTATTCATTGACCCTCGACTCAGGTCTTACACTAAGCATGCCTACAACTGGATGATAAAACAATTCAATGAATTGTTTAAAAGTGAACTCAATGGAGTTTCTCTTGAGTAGCGACATTTATAATGTGACTTCTTGAGGTTTTCCTTCCTTGTCCATCTTCTGCATTGAGAAAGAGAACCTATCCTCCTGAAACAAAATGAACATGTAAGCCAGGATGGATGAGGACCCGAACATGCCCTCTGTGGCGAACTGTGAAAACTGCTCGTGAATGTTCTCTACCAGGAAAGTGTTGTAGTCTAACTGAGTGGTGGATTTTTCCTCGGTAGAGAAAATGGACAGAAAAACCAATATAGGCTCATCCACCCACGTGTCTGAAAAATAACCAAGCAGATAATAGAGTGATGAAATGACTTGGTTTCCCTTTTCTGAGAATAGGGAGGAAGGATAGGGGGGATTTGATTTGGGGAACTAAGCATCCTATCGGAGAAAAAATTCAAATATCTGGGCTCTTTGAGGAAAAGATAATTTTTGGTATAACTTTGTTATGATTTCGAGATTGAAAGGGGATGCAGATTCATTTTTGGGTATCTGGATCATCTGATCAATGGCCTCTAGCGTGATGAAGAACAAAGTTTCTCTTGATGACGAGACTATGGCTCTCTGGTTAGGAAGGTAATGAGCCTAGCATTTGAGGGAAAATTCAGCGAAATGATGGACCTGGGGAAAAAGATATAAAGGAAGATTGGACTCTCTCAAGCCCGATTTGATTGCTCTGATCTAAGAAAGTGTCTTTGATCCATGACTAGAACTCCGTGAAGTCAACTTCGTACCTTGTGTATGATATCAAATGATCTGTGTCGATCACTGCGATCTTGTCGAGGTTGACATCAGGTGGGAGGAAAGGATTCTCTCCAGCTTCTGCTTTCTTGTACTTTGGTGCCATTACTGTGAAGAGTACCTGCAATTCAAACAAAATGTTAGTGGTAATGGTTGTGGCTAGGTGAGGCATTACAGAGGCGGAGGAAAATGAATCTCTTGATACGCAGAGAATGTGAATGGAATGGGAGACGACTGAAATGGGGTTGAATTTGAGTGGACGGGTATTCGTTTGGTCGAACAAGGACAGGTCATATGGAAAATGGGTATGTGGCCAGTTATAAATGGCCAACGGGTCATTTAGAGCATGAGAGTGTGGGATGAAGGACCTCTGAAGTGTACCTCTGGTCGACATGTGCATTGGTGATTGGAAGGCAAATGGGAAAGATATGACCTGTAACGGTTAAATGGATGGGACATGCTGACAGGGTCATGACGTGGAATTTGCAGAGGGTGGTGGTGAATCATAAAAATGATAGGCGGTAAAATTTTGGAGAGGGGGAGTTGGGACGTAATGAGGTGACACCACGTTGTGATGGGGCCCACCTAGATTTGTTTCATTCCAGACCCCCCCTCCTCCCCTTTAGTTAAAGGAAGAATAGTCGAGGGGGTCCGAGATTTCTTGCTGAACGTTGATATGGGTGTAGC
>JZKD02S1917008.1:245152-256845 GCA_000966675.3 Picea glauca
GCTGCAAAGAAAATCCTTGGTATGAGAATAACAAGAGACAAGAAAAATCACAAACTGAAATTGTCTCAGGGTGAGTACATAGAGAAGGTGTTGGAGAGGTTTAGAATGCAGAATGCAAAACCAGATAGTACACCTTTGGCCAGCCATTTCAAATTACCTAAGGAAATGTGTCCCAAGACATAGGAGGAGATAGAATACATGTCCAGGGTCCCATATTCATCAGTAGTTGGCAAGTTGATGTATGCAATGGTTTTCACAAGACCAGATATTGCACATGCAGTGGGAGTTGTGAGCAGGTATATGAACAATCTAGGTAAAGAACATTGGGAGGCAGTAAAGTGGATTCTCAGGTATTTGAGAGGTACTAGTACACATGCATTATGTTTTGGAGGTTAAAACACTTTTCTATAGGGATATGTTGATTCAAATATGGCAGGTGATAAAGACATCAGGAGGAGCACCACAGGGTATGTTTTTACTATAGGTGGAACAACAGTAAGTTGGATTTCAAAACTGCAAAAGGTTGTTTCACTTTCAACAACAGAGGTAAAGTATGTTTCTCCTACAGAGGCTAGTAAAGAGATGATTTGGTTACAAAGGTTTATGGAGGAATTGGGAAAGAAGCAGCAGAACAACAGGTTGTACTGTGACAGTTAGAGTGCCATTCACCTTGCAAAGAACTCATCCTTCCATTCGAAGACTAAGCATATACAGTTGAGGTACCACTTAATATGATCCACCTTGGAAGATGGACAATTGAAGCTGGAAAAGATACACACTAGCCAAAATCTTGCAGACATGTTAACAAAGGGAGTAACCAGGGAGAAACTGAGTTCTTGCTTAGTTTTAGTTGGTCTTCAAGAATGAAGATGAAGATGAGAAATTTGCCAGGTCCAAAAAGGTTCAGAGTCCAGCATATACAGTAGCAGTGGATTTCTTGAGATCAGTCTCCAAGTGGGAGATTGTTGGTTGTGGAGCCTGATTATCTCCCTGATTTAGAGGTCTTTTACTTTCAGCCGTGTTTATACCCCATGAAGTATTTACACCCTAGAAGTATGTACACTCTTCCACGCAGGGGAGTGCAGACGGGGTACCCCCTCTGCGGGGTCCGGGGGGGCTATCCCCCTGGCTAGGGGGTCTGGGGGCAAGCGGGCCTCCAACGGGGGTTCCAGGGCGAAGCCCCTAAAGAAAAAATTGCCGTGTAAAAGTATATTGTTATTTCATTGTAAATCTGGACTATTCATTATAAGGTCGCAGATCTAATGATAGAGATTATGTTAGGGTTTTTTTCCCTAGAAGACAACCCTCTTTTATGAGGGAAATGTATTGCGGCTATGTTTGTTGGCAAGTATTGTATTCTGAGAGAGGAGACTGTGAGAGAAAGAAGAGGAAGTTATAGCGGGTTTTGTTGTAGGTTGTATCCCTTCATTTTGCTGGATAATAATAAAGAAAGGACCTGGAAATTTCTCTGGTGGATGTAGCCCACACTGGGTGAACCATGTAAATCTGTGTCTCTCTTGTATTGTGTATCTTCTATGTTTTGTTTCCGCATTTGTTTTATTTTATTGCTCTGTGGTCCTGTTTTTCTAACAAAATTATCATCAAAAGATTCCCTTTCAAACCTTTTAACAAGTCAGAAAGGAAGCAAGATCACTCGGTAATCTTTTCATGTTTAGAGAGTCTGAAAAGAGCTCAAAGACGACTCCAAGGGGTTCCTTTTTTGTATATCCATGCGAGTCTGAAAAAGTGATAAAAGTCTACTTGGTTACATTCTCATGTTTTTTCGAGCATGATAAAGAACAAAGACCAAGCTCGATATGTCCCTAGCTTGAAAGCTAGTGGCTTAACTCCATAATGATTATCAAAGGCTGGAGACATGCCCTCCAAGCTTCAATTCATTCATCGACATTGAGGTTGTCACCAATTTATCTTCTAGATGGAGAAAAAGGATCAGAGTGGATGAAAAGAAGGTTCAAGAGAGGTGACAATTTCATTTTTTAATGATCTTGACACAAAAAAATAACTATGCTCAGGGCTCCGGGTTCAATCCCCAGATTGTTGTTTCATTTTTTAATGAGCTTTCTACAAAGAGGAAAACTATGCTCAAAGCTTTTGTTTCATTTTTTAACGAGCTTGTCACAGAGAAGAGAAACTATGCTCGTGACCTATATTTCATTGTTAACGAGCTTTCCATAGAGAGAAAAACCATGCTCGTGACTCTTCTTGATCATGGCTTCCAAGAGAATAACGCTATGGAAGGACACCATGTCAAGGGACAAAACTCGATCATGGCTTCCAAGAGAGCTTCACTAGATGGAAGAAAATCACTCTGGAAGGAACACATGTCAAGGGTCGTGACAAGGGTAAGGAGATCATGCTCCAATAGCCCTATCGAAGAGATCACCATGTCAACTACCGAATCCAAATCATCAGAAGTCGAGGGCATGGGAGATGAGGGAAAATCAACATCAGGAGGGGAGATAGACTGTATATCTGCTCAAATTTCTTCATGAGGGGGAAGAAAAGAAGATCGATGATGGTTATCATCCCGAGGTAGATCATCAATGTTCAACATTTCCATAATATATTCATCCTAGGGAAAAATTGGGAAATGTAATCGATTGTAGACGAAAAGGAACTTAACTGTGATGGCATCAAATAATTGTCGGGTGCCAATAGATGTTGGTCATCCAAAGAGGGAGAAGCGGATTGGATAAAAAAGTATGATGTTTCAACTAGACTAAGTGGCACTATGTCACCTAGTGCATTGAATTCCAACGGACTAGGTACAATCCAAGGGTCAGATGATTCCAAAGATTGATAAGTCACGGTTGAAATCATATCGACGGTGGCAATATGATGTGTAGTCGGTGGAAGTGGTGTAGGGAAGGTACCCATAAGGCTAGAATCTTTCAGCAAACCAACACGAACGCTTTCATATGTGATCTTATGGTATCCCAAAAAAGGAATGTTGTTGGTAGCAAGAGCGCGAGCATCGGTCGTACAAAAATTTAACTGATCGACAGTGACAATTTTTCCCTGATGAGGAAATTGTACACATCGAAAGACCAATGAGGCAACGACAGTCATAGCATAAAACCAACTTCTTCCAAGAAACAAGTTGTAATCAAGAGGAGCATCGACCACCTCGACATCAACAATGATAGTTTTTTGACCCAATTGGATGGGCAGGGACTGTAAAAGCCCATGGGGATGAAAACCTCTCCCATCGAAGGCGTGTAACATTGTTGGGGATTTTTTAAGTTCGGGTGATTTTAAACCTTTCCAAAACGCTAAATACATGACACAAGTTGAGGCTCCCTCATCCATAATAGTTCAGTGGATTTGTTGATTGTGAACAACAACATCAACTTGGAAAGCAAGTTGATGGGAGAGTCGAGATGTATAATTGTCTAGGTTAAACATGATATGGTTGGACAACTCAGGATCAACAGTGCCAATAGCAGCCAAGAGCGTTCTACATTGACTGGGGTAGTGCTGTAGAACTTCTAACACAGACATAACACATGGTGCTTGAGCCAAATCTTCAATAATGTTGTAGTTCTGGGCGGCATGTGAACTAGGATTAAAGGTAGATTTGCAGATAGTTCTCATAGGATGGTGTAAGATAGAGTCGAACGTAGGTTTCTCAATCTGAATTGGTCCAAACAGAGGATTAACCGATGGAGGACTAATGGAGGACGGTGATGGATCCGGTAATGTATCGGTACCGTTAGTGACTTTTCCTTTGTCAGGGTTACCTGGTGTGTCATATGTCTTAGAGCGAGTGGTCAAATTAATCCCATTAAACATATAAATATGTGCACTCGTTGAAGCATCATCATGAGGATGGCTAGAACTGACCTTGGGAGAGGGGGTTTGAGCAACCATGGATTGTTGCTGTGGAAAAGGTTGAGTAAGCACAATGGGTTGTGAATTTCCTTGGAAAAGTTTGTCCACTTCATTGCGATGTGGATAATCTTGAGTGTAGTGATTGTCACCACAAATGATACATGGGAATTTTAGTTTCCGTTGTGGTTTCTTTTCGGTAGCAGGTGTCTGAGCTTGATTTTTTGGTTGTTCATTGTTATTGGTATTTTTATATTTATTCTTTGTCTTCTTCTTACCTCCAGATTGTTGTGAAGGGGAATATTGAACTGCATTCACCTCAGAAATTTGAGTTTGAGGGGAGGTAGAGGAGAGTGTGGTTTTCTCGAAAGTAGATTGAGTTTTGACGGAACCGATAACACCGTCCACATGAGATGAGGATGATGGCTTGGATGGATCGATATTAGATCAAGCAGCATTTGGAAGCAAATCATACAAAGTATCAGATTGTGAATAAACCAAATCTAAGTACTGGGCCCGAGTAATGGTTTCTTTCTTGGTGACCACGCCACCCATAGTGATATCACAAGAAATCGGGGATAAAAGTGATTTAGTAAACCATTCTTCCAATAAGATGTCAAGAATGATTACCTTGATCATATTTCGTCGTCTTCTCCACTCATGAATATGGTTAGAGATATGCATGAAGTCATTTTGACGAAGGGAGGTCAAGAGTTCAGTAACTATCTCGTAGCGAATAGGTAGTTGAAAATGTGCGAGGAAAGACATGGAAAGGGACTTGAAATCATGAAAATAAGCATGTGGTAGTTCAATATAACACTTTGTTGCAGAGCCCGTAAGTGTTCGTTGGAAAAGATGAAAACGTATAGAATCATCCATGAGGGAGTTTGATGAACACCACAAATGGAAAGTCATCACATGGTTATTTGGATCTTCT
Source organism: Picea glauca (assembly GCA_000966675.3). Classification (NCBI taxonomy): domain Eukaryota; kingdom Viridiplantae; phylum Streptophyta; class Pinopsida; order Pinales; family Pinaceae; genus Picea; species Picea glauca. The sequence continues at coordinate 249,939 of JZKD02S1917008.1, forward strand.
CCATATTTTCTGTCAAATTTCAGAATATCGGATGGAGGTTTAGCTTAAATAACTGACCAAATTGGTGAATGAAAAATAGGATCATTAGTTAACCAAGACAAGTCTAGGAGATCCAGAGTCGCAAGGAAAGGTATATGTTGGTTAATTTGCGGATGATACTGGTGTGGCATAGGAACACTAGTAGGACCATAAAATGGGTTAGGTGGATAGTTGTAACCAGTACGTCCTCCTACATACGGTTTTTGCTGGTTAGGATAAGCAGGATTCGATGATGGCTGAGAAACATTTGCATAACCCAGTGGGTTCTGAGCATTATAATCCAAGTGATTTGTTTTCCCATAAGGAGGATACACATTTTTCCTTTGAGGGGGGTAAGGAGTATGTCCCAGAGGTGGATACACATTAGACCCATGAGGAGGATAAGGTTGTCCATAAGGTTGTCCATAAGTTGTTTCGGAAGGAATAGGATTTGATAATCCTCCTTGTGGGTTATGATATGTGTTCCCCTCAACATGGGGTTGGGTAAAAGTGCCTCCTGAAGATACTCCCTAGGATTGTGAAGGGTTTATAGCAAACGAAGGTTTCCCCCTTGCCAATGGTGGATTAATGACCGGGGTATGACTGAAAAATGGAGGTTTCCCTCCAGGAGGAACATGAAAAGGGGGATGTCCCCTGGGAGGGGTAGGCCCGCCATAGAATGGTGTTCCTCTAGGAGGGATAGGTCTGCTATATAGTGGTTTCCCTCCAGTCGGTTGTATTTGGCCAGAAAGGGTCTGCATTCTCTGGTGCAAAGATGTCCCATCAAGATCGTGTAGAACATGTAGAGTTGTAGAGTGAAAGTTTGTAAAAGTGGGGGTAGGAATCGAAGTGATTTGGGAATGAGCAGAGGTAATGAGTTCAGCATTAGGATAGACTTGTGTTGATGCAACAATAGGTTTAATGACCTGATCGATGGGGTGATTCATAGTTTGATCGGATGGTCCTGTTTCACCAGGAGGGTCATGAGGATGAAAGGGTTCTCCAAAGGATTCGAAATGATCATAGAGATCACGTCCCGATGAAGTCCTCCATACAAAGCGAGTAGGTGTGGGGTTTGTATCTACTGCAGTGGTAGGACAAACAGGAGTCCTATACTCATCATCAAAGGTTGGTTCTGTGGATCCCATATATGTTTCGGTAAAATCTCTCTCCAATAACTATGGGACATCTTTGTCTATGACATTTCCAAGGGAGTCTAAACGAACTAAAAGTGGTTCGAGAGGGGTTACCGACACAGATGTAGTGCGAGGATTTGGATTCTCAACCGTAATCAAAGTGCCTTCTTGATTGTCTAACAGAGGAGTAACAACACTCCCAGCGTCAGATTGATTTTCTAAATCTCAACGGTAGTTGTCTTTTGGAGGGTTAGGAGGTAAGGGTTGGTAGCCTTCCAAACGAAGCCCTTGCATCCTACATGATTGACGAAGACCTTTATCGTCTACAGGCTCAATTTTGGAGAATAATAGTACACGTTGAAAATCTAGGGCCAACTAATAAAAAGAAAGAGTATACGCTAATAAAATATAGGAATCAAAACCAAGAAAACAAGACTTATCTCGATAATCATACTAGTTGGTGATGAAATCTAATGTCGCATAACCAAGTCAAGAAGGGGCTAGGATATGGTGGAAAAGCCACAATGGCAACCTACTTAACGGACTTTCACCTTGGTGCAAGCTTCCATGCAGTAATTGTGGATTTACCCTGCAAGGAACCCCAATGAGTTTGACCAATGTCTGTTTCAGGTACGGTGAGAATTCCCTTCACTGCCACCTCATGTAAGTACCTAAGGATTACAGAAACTAAGGACACCAACTCGTAGTCAGCCCCTAGGCAGGTACAGTTGACAGTCCGATCCGAAAATATGGGTAGGATAACAAGTCCAAAATCAACTCGAGAGGCTCCCACACATAATCGTGGGTATACCCTCAAGTGACCCCCAATATGCGATCCGACCACTACAAACAGTTAAACCACGGAGGGATAATCTCCGTAATTCACCTGAATGTGACCTCGTGTGAGAGGGGGATCCCAGAAAGCCTATACGACAATTGGATTTGACTCTCCCTATCTCAGGATGCTAATGTTTGTTTTAAAAAAAAACTTTGGAGATTTGTACTCACAACTTAATCCAAAGTGCTAATCCTAGTCTAATGTTGGTGGAAAATCCTAAAAACAAAAATGTTCTAGATAATTTTTAATTAGCGTTGATTTTATGGCTGTTCTTTACTCAAAGGGTGCATGGCAATGAAACTGATGGTATGATGACTCAATTCCTAAAACATATGCACAAGAAAATAATAAGAAATCTTGTCTTTTGATGAATGGCTATTTAAGGGAAAGAGAGAAAGTTGTTTTCACTATCAAACATTAAGATGCAATGTCCTCATACAAGTGTTTCTCAATGAAATCCAATGTAATGCTAAAAAATTCAGAAATACCTTCTAGTATCCAAACCAATCAGTAAAATATGTCCTTTTTCTTATATGTGAATCATAATCAGATGTAAAACTTCTAAATGCCAATCAAACTTTAGGATTAAACAGTCATAAGAAAACCTCACACAAAACAAAAAACACACTCTCGTCATGAAATAGACAAGAAGGACAAAGATAACCAAATTGCAAACAAGAACCAAAAAACCTCAAACAAGAGAGAAATGATGAAAATTTGACCTCAAATATCAAATGAAAAGGTTCACAGACCTTTGGATTTCCTCACAAAAATTTTCACTCAGTCAGATAAAGGCGAAGAAAACAACAAGTCAACTCTAGGTCAGCAAAGACAAAGAGTGGCTTCAAGGAAAGGAAATAAAATGTCAAAATCCCAAACAAAAGAGGATGAATTATCATAAATAAGGTGTTTGAAAGGCAATACCAAAATTGACTGAGAGTATAAGACCTTGAGCATATGCCAAAACCAAGAAATAGCTTCAGAAGATGAAACATTCTGGAGAATTTCTCACAAAAATGGGGTAGCGCTCTGGTGTAAGGGGTACCAAAGCATTATAGCACTATGTGTAAGGCTAAAGGGAAGTGCTAGCACTCTGAAAGCAATAGAGGGAGAGTTCTCTGCTCCAAAAGCTCAGAAAAATGTCTAGAAACTCAAAAAATCAAGGAAATTCAGTCAATCAGGGTGATCCTGATGACATAAAGAGGAAATCAAACAAATCTAAGAATAAAAAAATACAATGTGGAGAAGGTCAAGTGAGTAGGAAAAGGGGAAAAACAATATCTGGGAATGGAAACAAAAATCAAAGCTCCTCCCCAGTGGAGTTTCCAATTTCAGTTGTAGGTGTATCCCCCTATGGACAAGTGGATTCCCTATTGGTCTCTAGACTCCTAAGGCCAAGATAGAAAAGTGATTAACATGGACACTGACATCCTTTTATATCTAATCAAGCTAACATACGAGGGAGAAGAAGAAATATATGTACCTTATCAACGACGTTTGTCCCTGCAAAGTCTAGGATGACCTTCAATCCTGAGCTCCCTGATAGGTCCTGTAGAACAAACAAAGATACAATGGAATTCCTACTCTATTGATATTATCTCAAATATAGATCCATCTACTGAAGACAAACTAATATGGAACAAGCATACGTTTGAAAGAAACAGGCCAAGCATTGATTATTAATGAGAACAAGTAAAAGTACTTACAATCCTTTGAATGAAGGTGCAACAACTTCTTCCAATTCTCCTTGTCCAACCCTTTTTCTCAATTAATCTACAATGATTACTTTGATGAAATCTCACTCATGAGATCATAAGTTTGATGTAATTCTGAATCTCCATTGTCTGTCAATACCACTTATAGGATCATAAGTTTGGTATCAATCTCTAGTCTCTATTGTACCTTGCACCATGAGAAGGCCTCCTTATATAAACTTGGAGAGGTCCAACCATATGAGATATCTTTAGGATGAGTTGAGGATTTGTCTCCTTTAGTTGAGGATCTCCCCTAAGATCATGACTTGACCATCTATTCGAATCCAACTACCTTTAGGAATTGAGGGATTCTTCCCTGATTTGCCTCAACAAACCAAAAATTTTCTCAGAAAAGAGTAGCGCTCCCCCATAAGGGTGCACATGGCACTCAAACACTCCCCCAAAGAGGCTCAGGGAGCGCCAGCACTCCCTGATAGTGGGTAGGGGAGCGCTCCTCTCCAAAATTCATTTTTTAGTGGTTCTTTCAATAGCAAAAGGTTTGTACTTCCTGTCAACTGATTTCTCTTCTTCCAAACTAGCCTTTGAGGTTTCTTAAGTGTCTTTGTGATGTCTTTAGGGGTACTACATAGGCAATATGGTATTATGATGTTTGTGACACTTGCAACACTTATAGTCAAGATGCGACATTTGCGGACAAGATGCGACACTTACAACACTCATAATGACGACACTTGTGACACTATTGAGGTGAGTAATTTTGAGGTGTAACAACATTTGAGTAGGAAATAAGTGATAGATCCTTTCCTTTTGGATACCATAATCCAAAGTCTTATGTTCCTTTGAGATATCTGAAAATCCTCTTCACTGCTAATACATGTGATTTCTTTAGTGTTGCTTTAAATCGCGCCACCTGTCCAACTGTCTACATTACATCTGGTCTAGATGTTGTCACATATAGTAAGATACCAATCATTGACCTATATTGCCTCTGGTATGTAGACTTTGAATCATCATATTTTCTCAACTTGCAATTGGTTTTCATAGGAGTGCTAACTAGTTTGCAATATTCCATTCCAAACCTCTTTATCATTTCTCTGATATACTTAGTTTGAGAAATAAAAATTCCTTGGTCGCTTTGACGTATCTGAAGACCCAAAAAGAAGGATAGTGCTCCAAGTAATGACATTTTAAATTCATTCTGCATATCCTTTGCAATTTTTTGGCTTAACCTGTCATTATTACTTCCAAAACAATATCATCAACATAAATTTCAATTAATAAAATACTACCTCGAGTTTCCTTGATATAGAGGTTGTTGTATGCGTTTCCTTCCCATAGTTCGTAGGGAGTTTTGTCATTTTTGTTTTTGAGCATTACTATGTTTTGAATGTGAACCGATGTATGCACTACATGTGTCAAAAAATATCTATCAATTTGGAATCCATTAGCATTGTTCAAGCCATTTCATGTGTAATTATCATCTATTATGATAATGTTCCTTTGTCTCTAAACCACTCTTTGAACCAATATATGAATCCATTCTCTCATCCAATGTCATATATTTGTCCAAACCTGCTAAGTGTTCTTACGAATCCATCTATGTCCATACTGTCCAAGACTCTACTTGTGCAACTGTCCATAATGTTGACCCATTTATCACTATACTATCATGAAGTCTTGATTACTCTATCAAACTGTACTTCTGCTAACTAACTGCTCTGAATATATCTTCTCAAACACTGTAAGCTTCTCGAAGGATAGTTCTTTGGTTTGTCACAAATATCGCATAGACTCCCCCTGTCTAATATTCATATTACCAGGGAGTCTCTAAGCTGGATGGCTCAAAACAATTCCTAGTCTAATGTCTATTTATCATTATCTTCATTGGTAGACTCATCATCATCTTCATTGGTAGATTCATTATCTATCTGATCTCTGACTTCTTTCTTTCTGTCTATGGATTCATCTTTCACTACAATGCCTGAAAGTACAATCTCTTGAACTTGTTCCTTAGTTATGTGTCCTTCCTTTATTTCAGTTATTTTCCAAACCTTTATGTATCTGACATCTGTCTCTTTCTCTGTAGAATTTTCTTCATCTCGTTTTATTATCAATATTGCTATCTCTGGTACCTGGTCTTCGTTCACCTGTTCTTCTTGTTTTCTTATCCATGCTTTCTTACAACTGATATAAGTGTTCTCTTTCATGGAAGTATCGATCATGCTTCTACAATCACTGACTATGTGTCCATATTTATGACATTTGTAACACTCAATGTTACGTGCATCCACATAGGCACTTCTTTCTTGAACATTTCTTTTATAATCCCTGCAATATGCAACCTTATGTAAAAAATTAGTATAATAAAAACAATGACCATAAAAGAAATTTGCATACCTGGGAGTGAATGATATTCTTTGTGGAGTAGTCCTTCTGAATTTCTGCCTCGACTGATCATGATCATGATTGAAGCTTCTTTGTGGCTTGAACTTGAAGATGTATCTTCAATAGTTTTCTTAGATTCTAGTTGACCATGATTCCTTCCTTTGATTACTTCTTCATAGCTCTTTCTATTTTCTTCATTCTTCTTTTCTAGCAACCTAGACTGTTTCTCTTCATTCTATGCAACTGATGTGGATGTTTCTATCTCTTCAACATTCTTTTTGAGCTTGATGATTTTACTTCTCAATGTGACAAATTCTTCTTCAATCTTCTCAACCTCTTCTTCTTTATTTAATATCTGAGACTTCATGACTTCTTCTGTTCTCTTCACTTCTTCAAGATGAATTTTTAATGTGATTATTTATTCTTCAAGTACTTTCTCTTCTTGACCAAAATATGAATCATGCTAGTTTAGATCGTTAGTTCTTTCATTAAGATGATCTATCAATATCTTATCTCTCATTTCTACTTCTTCCTTATGTGATTCTATGTTGGATTCCAAACACTACTTTTGATATTCAAGATTTTATTCAATCTTTCTGGCTTCTTCTAGCTGATTTCTAAAGTTCTCGACGACTTGTTGGGCTTCTTAAAAAATGTGAACACTTTCCTTTTGTTTCATCAATTCTTTCTTGAGTGACTTGTTTTATTCTCTTAGTTCATCTAAAACACTAATCAATTCTGCCTCATAATTGTCTTCCTTTTCAATTTGTTTTTCTGTCTCATTTCCTTCATGGCATTCTATTTCAAGATGTCCA
>JZKD02S1917008.1:263869-282658 GCA_000966675.3 Picea glauca
TCATGATTGTCGCATTTTCATCCTCTTTTCCTTTCAACATTCATCACATTTATCCATATTCTACCACTCCATAAACCATTCATTAATACCATTTTCATAATTAAATATGGGATCAGCCTTATTATTTTCCAAATCATTTATTTTAGTATTAACAGAGAATTTGTAATTAAATATTAGAAAATTGACATGTTTTCATATATATCTCAAAAATGTGTGAGCTTTGTCATGTGTAGGAATATGTGAAGGATTAATTCAAAAGACTTCTCGAATACTTCCTCCAACATTTCAATATTTGAGGAGATAATTCAAGCCTATTCCAAGGAGAAGATCATGGAGATTTGGTTGTCATATCTTATCCAAGACATATGAGAGTTATGTGTGAGGATTTGAAGGGATTATATTTTGTAATAATGGGAAATGGGTTGAGAGAAAAGTGGATCTGTAATTATGAGTTGTTTATCTTCTTTTCAAATCTCTCATGTATAAAATAGAGTGCCCTCTCTTCATGAGAGGGGGGAGGAATTACTATTATGTAGATTAGAAGAAGAATTGTTATGATGTAGATTGGATTCATGGAAATACTCTTTCTGTAAACCTACTTGTTGAAGATTAATGGACGTTCGAGTTCAATGATTTTTTCTCTCATAGAAGTTAGCATCTGGTGATCTAAAAAGCTTCCATGTCGGCATCGGCAAGGGCCACCGATCCAACTTGGTAAGCTTATTGTAAATTGTTAGTGTAGATTTTGATTTCATGTTATTTTGTTTATTCAAATTTGTTGCAAAGTGTGGTAATGCAGGAACAGTTGGATCTCCATATTTCACCATACATGAGCTTTAATGGAGCATCCCACTTGTTAGTTTAGTTGTTTCATGGGATAGAATCAAAGTTCATATTTCCTTTTCATGAGCCATCAATGAACATGTCCATCACCTAAGCAAGAGATTTTGCTTGTTTATGAGTTTTTCTTTCCAACTTTTGAATTGTGTGAAGATTGTTATTTTTAAAAGTGTGTTGGTTTCTAAATGGTTTTCTTATCTATACTAAACAGACATAGGAACCTATCTGTTATCGGTACATATAGTGCATCAACTCTATTGATTACGAATCTCGGTTGATAATTTATGTTTGGTAATATATTATGCATATAATTGATATTCAATATAATTAGATGCATAGAATATTATGCATATAATTGCACCATTATCCATCAAACAAACTTGGGTCCATTACCCAAACCTTTCTCCAACTTCACATGGCCATAAGTCTCTAACCGTGAGGAGTTATTTGGCGTTATACATACCACCGGAAATGGCATGACATGTAATATCCATAGAGAATAGTATTACCTCCAAATATATCAAAACTCATACCATTATCCATCAAACAAACTTGGTCCCATTACCAAAAACTTTCTCCAAATTCACATGGCAATAACTCTCTAACCACGAGGAGTTATGTGACGTTCCACATACCACCTAGAAATGGAATGAAATGTAATATCCACCTAGAATAGTCTTACTTGCAAATATATCAAAACTCATACCATTATCCATCAAAAAAACTTGGGTCCATTACCCAAACCATTGTGCTATTGGAATTCGCTACTAGAGTTTCTTCAAGGGTTGACATCAATGACAACCAACCCAATTAATCAACATTTTGTTTCATACTTAGACATTTGTTTTTAAATGTGGTTTGCAAAGAGAGATACCACCAAGTCCACAAGTCTGCAAGTACGATACTTAGTTTATTTTTCACCCCTCTACAATATTAACACTTATCCTTTTCCTTTGTTGCAGACATCTTGTTGTGGAATAGTAAGCCATCCCTTCTCCTACAAATACCTACATCTCACAAACCCGCAACCCTAAAAAAGGCCCTTCCATTTCCACACCACTCATAATGTACTCATGTTCGACACATAAACCATTTTTGTTTAATGTGAATGTGGGTTCCTCTCATCATTTCACTTTTTCTTTCTACAACCCTGCAATCTTGCATCCCACGTTTTTTCATTATACAAATGGCCCACATATTTTCGCAGCCCGCAGAATTGACCGTCTTGATACTTAGTATATTTCTTGAATGTGGATGTGGGAGTCTCACTCATATCTCCCCTTCCATCTTCTAAGTCCTACAGTTATGAGATAACCAAAATGCACTCTCCATTCATCACTTTATACCTCCATATTTAACCATTTTCCATACATTTTGATACGATGTCACCATTCCTGATGACATTTATTCCATAGCCACATTAGTTGTCACTCGTATAGATTAAATATAGTTATTAAGTGGTACAATATTTGTAAAACATTCAACATAAATATTAAATCAAACCATGCAATTGGCAACTTCGAATAAAGAGCTATAACATTTGGTAATTAAGGCAATACATGGTAAAATTAAATAAGAAGTTAACATCTTTGTTGTAAAAATATTGTATTGACAAGAGCACCACCTATTCACACAAGAGTCTTTGTAAGAAATGTCAAGTAAAAGAAAAGAACTATATTGTGGTGATACTGTTAACACCTTGGGATGAGAGGATGACCAGTTTTAGTGGTCGCAATCCTACAAGTGGTACTCATCTCTCCCATCTGAAGAGAAGAATTTGAATAAGGTTTGGACCTCGGGTATTTCATTGGTTGGATGTGTGTTGGATGTAGTTGATTTCAAAGATTTGGTCCTCTAGTGTGTAACAAATTTGACAGTAAAAGAAGAGTTATTCAAATACAAGGGTAATCATTGATCTCCTTAGAACCTTTAGTGTTTAGGAGAATGTTGAGACTCCCTAACCCCACTATGACATTAAAAAATGTCGAAGTTGATGATTTTATAAAATCTCATAGCAGGGGAATGAAGTTCCTTGAAATATTTCTCATAAGCCCGACTAGAGATGTTAATGTTACACATGTTGAGGTACGCTCTTTAAAATATCCATATAAATAATTTGCATCGTTGTTTGCTAAAATAACAGGATAGGAGTCCACGACCTCAGTGCCAAAATTTATTGTATATATTATCTATAATTCAATTCATGAAAATGTTGTAATTGATTGGGCTCAAATTATTTCAAATGAGATTTTGTTTTAGTTGGGAAGCATTAGGAAGACCAAGAAATTTTACATGAATTCCTATCTAGTTTATGTTATTGTTTAATGCCATATTTTTTAGTATTTTCCCAGAGATAAGAATGTAGAATTAAATAAGTATCTAGTTTCATTATGGTATCTGATGTTATGGAGGCATAAGGACCCATACAATTGCTATGAAGTACAAAATGGCTTATTGTCCTCTTTTAAGAATATGATTCACAGTTCCACCACGTTTAGACTATCACTAGAAGTTTCATCCTTTCTGTCAGAGAAAGGAGTTTTTGAAACCATGGAATATTTTAGTTTCATTAGACTTTATGGATTTCAAGGGAAACCCTCTCTATTTCCATTTTATATTTCTGATAGAATTTTCATTATTGAACTGTGCAAACAATACACGTATTGGATGCATTTCTTTGGCGAAAAAAGAAAAATGCAATTCAACCCATTTCCATGGAAAGTTGGAGAAATGTCTATGAAGAACATGTCTCATGTATATGAATGCACAACTCAATTTGACCAGTTCAATTTGAAATAAGTTAAGTAAATTCATAGTTTCGACCCTAAGGATTTGTTTTCAGCACACATGTATTCAATCAGATATGTCTCATCATTTAGTAAGTCTATGCAACTAGAAGAAGGAGGGAAATATAATCAAAATCCTCCTAAAGAATATATTGGAATCATCCAACATGATATTGAGGCATTGGCTAGCACCAATGAATACTATAAAGAATGGTGTAAAGAAACGACAAGTAAAAACCCAGGTTCACCAAATGTGTCACAAAAGAGTACCTTTAAAAAACAAATCCCTGAAATAATAGTTAGGAGCAAAGAAGGTATTCCACTGGAAATTCAGATGATGGTGGAGATAAAGACCCTACCAAAAAGATAGTGGAAAAATCTCACATTGTTCATATACCTGTAAAAAGAAAAAGAGAGATTTTTTAGCGACCTAACCTCCCTAACCCCTCATGTAGGTAGAATAATATATTTCCATGTAATAAAGGCCAATATTAATAATGCCTAGCAATAAGGAAGAATAAGTCAAATGTAAGAAGACCTAATAGAATATTCTACTTCTAGAAGGATCTTCCTCTAGATTGTTCTTTTGGATAGATAGATTTAGTATAAATAGGAGTAGAGGGTATGAGAAGTTTTGTCTTTGAGAATGATTGTAATAGAGATCGACTCTGTTGTAGGTTTCCCCCTCGAAGAGGTAAGTGAACATCGTTTCCTATCAATAAAGGTATTATTTGGTGTTGTGGTTTCATCTATTGTGTTGTTCTATTGTTATTCTCTACAATATTTTATGTTTCATGCTATTATAATAGATCTGGTAGCTTATAAGTGGTATCAAAGAACTTTCCTTGGAAAAAAATTGTGGGTTAATTTTTTTTTTCAGGGTAGAGATGTATTTAGGTTTATTAAATCTACACATATCTGTCATTCAGAGCATAAATTCGTGGTCAGGGAAGCATACATGCAGGAACTACAAGTGGTACTTAAGCACACATTGTTTGCCACCCTTGTAACCCCAATTGGTACCCCTTCGAGTGATAGTGCATCAGACAACACTTGTATACAAATCGACCTAGATATATTGAAGACCTCCATAGATAAACCAATCATCCGCTTGACTAATATAGTGCCACTGAGAATAGCACTTGGGAAGATACTCTTTAGTACCTAGGTAGTCGGGTAGTATGGCTAAGGGTACAATCTATCCTCCTTAGTTGGTGCCCTAAGATATTGGTATGAGTACTATTGTTGGACCCTACACGTATATTAGACCCTTGTCTATAGAAACCCTGAATACCCTAACATTTTGGATGCAAAAATAAACATAACAGAGAATATATATTGTCATGCAACTGTACCTTCTGCATTTTGGTTGTGAAATTCCTACACATTTTTTCTTGTTAAACGTTTGGCAATTTTGTCACTACAGTATTATTCAGATCGACGTATACTCCATAGTAGTAAAAAAAGAAAGTATGGATCCCGTCGGCACCATTATTTGAGACATATCCTCAAATAATTGGATTCCTCTCTTCACCCTGATCGTAGTCATACCTATCATTTTTCTGTAAAAAAATTTCATGGACCCGACCCCTTCTCAACACCCCTATTGGGAATTTATCCCATTAACTTCCTCTATTTTCACCAATCGTAGTGGTACCAATCACTAATAACTCATTTCTGTGCGGTCCCATTTTTTCCCCTGTCCCATCCCCGTGGCCCACACTCATAGCCAAGATTGGGAAAAACGTCTCACCACCTTGGCCAAAGATAATGACCAAAACCATAGTGATATCTCTTCCATTATGTCCAGTATTGGTAACATCAACTCTCGACTTACTCCACTTGAATCACTTCCCACAACCATCACTCAATTGACTAACACTTATCAGAGATGTCAGGATGCAGTGAACAATTTGACCGCCTTGTTTAAGCCCACCCCCAATCCTTCTCTTCTTCCACACCTTATAACCCTGATGGTCTCAAATCCTCCCAGTCCACCTCTTTTCCTCCCCACAACTTTCAATGGGACTTGCGTCCCCCTTGGGTGGAGGTGAACAAATTTGATGGCTCAGATCCCACAGGATAGGTCACTCAAATGGAACATTATTTCTCTTTATACAACATTACTAGTGAGCTAGCCAAACTAAGGTATGGTGTTCTCCATCAGATCCGAAACTTTGGAAATGGTGGAAATGGAGAGAAAATTCTCGCCAAGGGTATGTGGCTTGGACACAATTTGTTGTAGAACTTTATGAACACTTTGAAACTAACACCCACCATTTAGGTTGTTTGAAAAAGTTGAAACAATTTGGCCCAGTGGAATACTTTATAGCTTATTTTGAGTGATTGTATTTCCACAGAGAGGGCATGTCTGATGCTTTTTTCTAAGAATTTTTTATCAGTGGCCTCAAGGAAGATATTTGTGCCCATGTCCTCATGGCTCGACCTCAGATTTGGGTGGAAGATACTAAAAGATATAAGGAAGCACAACAATTTGTCTCTTCTCAAACCAGAAAACCGTCCTTTATTCTTCACCCTAAACCAGTCACTCCCACTCCTCTTTCCATTCCCCTAAAGATATAGAAATTGACTAGGGCCAAAATGGATGAATGCCAACTCAAGGGCCTTTTTTATAATTGTGATGACAAATATTTTCCTCGGCACAAGTGTAAGGAAAAAAATATTTTTATGTCCATCTCTGAGGATGTTGTTGAAGAATATGTTGAGGTTCCCCCTGTGGTTGAGTCACCTGAACCCATTGACATGACTCCACCTTCTAACCCTCCTGAAGTTCAATTAATCATTTCCATGAATGCTCTCACTGGATTCTCTACTCCCCAAACCCTCAAGCTAATTGGTTACATTAATAACCGAGAGGTCATCATCCTTGTTGACAGTGGAAGCACCCATAATTTTATTCATCGCTGCATTTCCCAAGAAGCTAATTGCTATATCCGTGCAGCGAATAATTTTAAAATCATGATTTCCAATGGCATGTACATGAAATGTGTGGGGTGTTGTGAAAATGTGTGTTTCCAAATTGGTCAGTACCACATGCAATATCATATGTTTGTTATCGACATGGGTGGTTGTGACATTGTGTTGGGTTTCAAATGGCTCAGGACTCTGGGTCCCATTCTCATGGATTTTAAGAAATTAACCATGCAATTCAACTAGGAGGGCCACCAGTATAAGTTACAAGGAATCACAAGAGGTTCCCATGAGATCAACAGCTCCCATCGCATGGAAATTATCCTAAAAAAAGGTCATTCTGACATTATTTCACACCTCCATTCCATTCACGCCACTAAGACACCCTTTGTTCCACCGGACCTCCAATCCATCCTCTCCAAACATTAAGTTATTTTTTCCACTCCCCAGGGACTCCCTCCTTCAAGTGGTTTTCATGATCATTCCATTCCCCGTGTGCCTACCAACCTTCCTCCCAATGTTCGTCCCTATCGTCATCCCTTTTCCCGGAAAAATGAAGTTGACAAAATTGTTCAAGAATTGCTCACCGTAGGCATCATTCATCCTAGTACGAGCCCCTATTCTTCTCATGTGGTCATGGTACTTAATAAAGAAGGATCTTGGTGCATGTGTCCTATTTTTTGCGCCCTCAACAAACTCACCATCAAAGACAAATTTCCCATTCCTGTCATTGATGATCTCTTAGATAAATTGAGTGGTACCCAACACTTTACTAAACTTGATCTTCGTACTGGCTACCACCAGATATGTATGAAAGAGGAAGACATTCCTAAGACTGCATTCCAAACTCATGAGAGCCACTATGAGTTTTTGGTCATTCCCTTTGGCTTGTGTAATGTTCGCTCAACTTTACAAAGCCTCATGAATCATGTCTTACGTCCTTTTATCCATCATTTTGTCTTAGATTTATTTGATGATATTCTCATCTATAGTAAAACTTGGACAGTCCATATTGCTCATGTGGATCAATTTCTACATCTAATCTCTCAACACCAACTCTTCCTCAAGCAATCTAAATGTGCTTTTGGATCCTCAGAAGTCGAGTGCTTGGGTCATATTTTTGGAAAGTCAGGTATCAGGGTGGATCCTAAGAAGATTGAAGCTATGCAAGATTGGCCTTGCCCCAAGACTCTCAAAATCTTGTGTGGTTTTCTGGGGTTAACAGGCTATTATCATAATTTTGTTAAGAATTATGGAAATATTGTAGCACCTCTCATTTCTCTCCTTAAAAATAATTATTTCACTTGGACACCTACAACTGATCAGGCCTTTCAAGCCTTGAAGGTGACTATGTGCACCACTATGGTCCCGACCCTTCCTGATTTCACAAAGAACTTTGTCCTAGAATGTGATTCTTCTGGGAGAGAAATTAGAGCAGTCCTTATGCAAGATGGTCGGCCTTTGGCATTTACCAGCAAACAACTGTTAGAGTGACATTTGGGCCAATAAATCTATGAAAAGGAAATGTTGGTTATTCTACATGTAGTAGATCTCTGGTGCCCTTATCTATTGGGGAAACACTTCCAAATTAAGACAGATCAACAAAGCCTCAAGTATTTTCTGGAGCACGACCTTCATCCTGGGAGAAAACAAAATGGGTGACTAAGCTCTTTGGATATGATTATGAGATCATTTACAAGAAAGGAAAATAAAATGTGGTTGTTGATGCTCTTTCAAGAAAATATGAAGATGAAGGGTCCCTTTTTCACCTCTCCATCAATGTACCAGATTTGCTCCAAGTTATTCGCCAGGAATGGCTACAAGATCCCAAAATTTTGCATATGATCCAAAAATTGCAAGCCAATTCTCCAACTTCCCCCGAGTACTCTCAGAATAATGATGATCTTTGCTACAAAGGTCATTTATGTTTAAGTAAAAATTCACATCTTAAATCCATGGTGCTTTCTAAGCTTCATGCTACACCCACAACTGGGCACCCATGGTTTACTAAAACCTATGACTGGGTCAAATGTTCTTTTTTCTAGGATGGTATGAAACAAGATGTTCACACTTTTGTGGCGGAATGTGATGTTTTCCAATGAAACAAGGGTGAAATAGTCAAATCTCCTATCACACTACAAACACCTCCATTTTCACCCACTATTTGGAGGGACATCTCTATGGATTTTATTGTGGGCATATCTAAATCAGGAAATAAGTCAGTCATCATGGTGTTTGTTGATCGTCTTTCCAAGTGTGATCATTTGTGTGATCTTCAACACTATTGGCACAGGGGAAAACCCAGGGTTCAACGCTTCAACAGCGCACCAAAAAAACCCTAACTACCAACCCTTTCGGCAACACTTGTGAAGCAGATGAAGTCTCACCCAAGGTAGAGGTAGGGGGGGTTGTAGGAATCTGGTGTCTACAACCTAGCTAGGACATAGATCTATGATTACAACACTTCACATAGCACTCAGCCAATAACATGCATTAGTTCTTGAACCTTATTCACATCGCAGGTTAAACCCTTATTACAGATCAACGCAGTAGTAAACAACATTAAGCACATCTAATCATTTATCACATAACATCAGCTCAGATATAGAATTGATTCATATTATTAGGCACTAAGATACAACATCAGATTCTTTCATTATACATAACATCAACAACACTAAGAAAAAAATCATATAAACCACATCACACATCAAGCATAGGGTTTGCGTGGTTCACCCTAGTGTGGGGCTACATCCACCAACTTCTTATTATTCTTTATTAGTCTCTGATATCCTTACATCCGCCTACTCCTATGCAAAAAGTGTTGGCATTCCTTCATGTTTTTTCTATTTGAATGACAAACAACACTTCATGTAGCTGCCTTCACCTCATCCTGTAAATATTAACATTTGGGGATGATTATTGGATTACAAAAGTGGTTCATTTGTTCTCTAAAGATTTTCTTTTTCGTTTGTGCTTCATGTTTGATTCATGATTGAAAGCATGAATCAAATATGAAGACTTAGTTTGTATTATATCCCTATTCAAAGCATTTTTGTTTAAAGGGTCATTGTTCTTGTATCTACTCCATGTTTAACACTTGAATGACTTCCCTTTGATTACTTTGAATGTTGATATGATACTTATTGTTGTTTTGCATTCAAATTATAAAAATGTTTATTTGAATCCTTTGCAAACCAAATATAGTCATTGATAAACATGGGGATTAAATGAACCAGAATCGTATCCTACACTTGATTTTTGGTTGGTAGAGTGAATCGATAGGATTTTCATTATGAGTTGAGGGTTTGTGTTATGCTATGTACTCAATTTTTTCATTACCAGGAGTGTTCAAACTTCGAGAACGAAACCTTCATGTTTATACTATGATTGCGTAGGGGTTTTACTTGTATTGTTTCCATTTTATCTGCTCATAATTGTTCCTTTTACTTATGCCATCTAAACCTACAGCTAGCTTGAGTTGCCCATTTTACTTCGGAAACACTTGGGAAATTCGACTCTGTGTCGATTTTCGTAAATTAAACTGAGCGTCTGATAAAGACAACTAACTTGTTCCTCCAATGGAAAAAATTCTTCAGCAAGTATCTGGTACAGATGGCTTTTCGAGATATAACCAGGTCCTCATGTCTCCCTCGGACCAGTTAAAAACCACCTTTCGTACCCCATGGGGAACTTATGCCTAAAGGAAGATGCCTTTCGGGCTCATAAATGTCGGGGCCACTTTCCAGAGAGAAATGGACATTGCTTTTCGTGGTCTCATAAATAAATTAGTAGTGGTCTATCTTGATGATGTTACTGTTTTTTCTAAAAACAAGAAAGATTATTTGTCTCACCTTAGGGCTGTTCTAGAATGATGCTGCAAGTATGGCATATCTCTCAACCCTAAGAAATCAGTCTTTGTAGTTGAGAAAGGAAAACTACTTGGGTTCATAGTGTCCAAATACATAATGATTATCAATCCTGAAAGAACTCAAGATATTGCTAAACTCTTCCCCCCCTCTTCCAAAAAAACCATGCAGTGATTTTTAGGCAAGATTAATTTTGTCAGAAGGTTTGTCCCAAGTTTTTCAGAAATGGTAAGACCATTACAGAATCTAATTAAAAAGGATGTTCAGTATCATTTGGGACCACAAGAAGTTCAAGCCTTTGATTCCATCAAAAAGGCCATAGTGAAAACCCCTTCCTTGATGAGTCCTTATTTCTCACAAGATTTCACTCTTTACACTTTTGCCTCCGACCAATCTTATGTTGTTGTCTTAACAGAAAAGAATGTTGAAAGATATGAAATCCCTATCGCCTTCATAAGCTTATATTTCAAAGGGTTTGAATTGAATTACCCAGTTGTAGATCAGCAGGTGTATGTTGTTTTCAAAGAAGTGAAACACTTATGGTCATATCTGCTGAAATCCAGAACTACAATTATCATTCCTTACCCTGTTGTGAGAAACTTACTAGTACAAAAGGAACTGGGTGGAAAACGGGCAAATTGGATGACATCCTTACAAGAGTACGACCTCAAGAAAACTCCTGCACAAATTATTAGAGGTCAGGGCCTATGTAAACTAGTGGTTGATTCAGTTGAAGAACAAGAAAGTCAAATTAACACCTCAACTGTAAATCAGCACAACGAGACACAGTTCAGTTGTACACAAGTTGTTGCTAATTCTTGGTATGATGATATTAAATTATATTTAACATATGGATCTACTCCTTACCACCTCGATCATAGAAACAAAAGAGCACTCAGGTTAAAATCTGCACCTTTCCAGCTAATAAATGATGTATTGTTTCGAAAGAATTTCGATGGTGTTCTTATGCGTTGTTTGGAAAAAGATGAAGCAGGAAAAGTGTTATCTAAACTTCATGCAGGTGAGGCTGGTGGACACTTCGGTGGAGACACCACTACTCACAAAGTGTTAAGAGTTGGGTACTATTGGCCCACGTTATTTAAATATGCCCATGCATTATTTCGTAAATGCATAATCTGCCAAAATGTTGTTGGACGAGTGAAAAAACCAGCATTCCCTTTGCAGCCTGTTACTGTGGATTCACTGTTTCAGCAGTGGGGGCTTGACATAATAGGACCAATCAACCCTTCCTCTTCGCAGCAACACAAGTATATTATCACAACAACGGATTATTTCACCAGGTGGTCTGAAGATGCACCTTTGAAAGTGGTAAACACTAATCAAGCAGTATATTTCCTTAACTCGAATATCATTACTAGATTCATCATTCCCAAATGTTTAGTCTTTGATAACGCATATTATTTATCATCCCTAGATATGAATGTATTCACCTTAGGAAAATGGATTAAATTGAAATATTCTGCCAGCTATTACCCCCAAGGAAATGGTCTAGTAGAATCGACAAACAAAATTTTGATCAAGATCATTAAGAGGACAGTTTCCGAAAACCATAAGGACTAGCATAACGCTTTGCTTAATGCATTATGGGCTGACAGAGTAACACCCAAAGCCTCTGTTGGTAACTCTCCTTTCTTTCTTGTCTACGAAAGAGAAGTGATTCTCCCCCAACATGTTATGCTTCCCTCTTTGCAATTATCGCAAAAAATTCAATAAGAGGAATGCCCTCCTCTTGAAAGATGAATTAACACCTTATTAAAACTAGAGGAAGTAAGAGCACAAGAAAAGAAGAAGTTAGATCAACATCAACGGATTGTCAAAAGCTGGTTTGATTCAAGATCTTCTTCGGATAGAAACTTTCAGGTAGGAGACATGGTTCTCAAATGGGATAAACCTCATGAGGGAAAAGGGGAACACACCAAGTTCCAAAACCTGTGGCTGGGACCATTCGTAATCACTGAAAAACTAGGTCCCATCTCTTTCCATCTACACAACTTGGAGGGACAGCCAGACACCTTCTTGGTGAATGGCCAAGCTCTCAAAATGTATTTTTCCTAATGTTTCCAGATCTACCTTTGTATATATTTTTTGTTTTGATTTCCTTTTGTTTTATGATTTTGGTTCTTTTCATTTTGCTTGTTCTCATTGTTTTCTGAACAAATTTATGTCTGTGTCACCATTTAGTTCATGAAAGGAAACCAGAATGCTCCACTATAAAACAACAGTCAGGGTCATCTCAAAGTATCAGTGTTGTAAATTGGTGAAACTCAGACTGGCAAAAGAAACTTCCTATTTAAAATAGTCTTCCTGGTCTCACTTTATAATCATGAGAAGATACTATCATCATTAAAACTCTTTACGCCATCCTTGGTTTTTAAAGAAAACAACTCAAGTATGCCTTCCTATCCTTGAAAATGTATTCTTATCAGAAAACTAAATTGAAATCATGATGAAGATCATTAAGAAAAAAATTAAGCTGGAAAATATCAACTGTTTCAGAATCTGGAATTTTCAGCATCACCCCTATAAAATTGTTGTAAATAACTTCTAGAGAGTTGTGGGAAGTGTCTGTAAACTCGTCGAGATACTAAAGAGGTCTGCAGGAAGTGGGTAAATGCATACATGATGCCAAGACAACTTCATCGAGGTACTAAACAGGCCTGCTGGCAGTGAAGCAATGTTGGGTTCAAGAAAATTATCAAGTATAAATTTTGATATTAATCGTAAAATGCCCTTCATTTTGAATTGAAAATTCTTGGACAGGGTAGAGGTGTCAGATGGGGTTAATTGAAATCCATGTCGAGGCTATGGACGCTTACTGGCAGCAATGACCCTGTCAATAGTATTAGAGTCATTTAGCTAAAATATCGTCTCTCTCGTAATTAAACTTTGTCACTAGATTTCATTTTGATAGAAAGATACATAACACTGGAATGGGTGACTTTTTGAATTTGATTGGGATACTTGACTCACTACTGACTGTTCTTTAAATTCTTAAAACCATTCTGATCCATCCTAACATGAATTCTTTGGTGATGCAGAGATAACTGCTTCTCCCAGTAAGTCGCCATTGTTGGAAGTCCTACATGTTTTTGCTATTTGAACGACAAACGACACTTCCTATAGCTGCCTTCACCTCATCCTATAAATATTAACATTTGGGGATGATTACTAGATTACAAAAGTTATTCATTTGTTCTCTAAAGATTTTCTTTTTCTTTTGTGCTTCATGTTTGATTCATGACTGAAAGCATGAATCAAATATGAAGACTTAGTTTATATTATATCCCTATTCAAAGAATTTTTGTTTAAAGGGTCATTGTTCTCATATCTACTCCATGTTTAACACTTGAATGACTTCCCTTTGATTACTTTGAATGTTGATATGATACTTATTAATGTTTTTCATTTGAATTATAAATTTTTTTATTTGAATCCTTTGCAAACCAAATATAGTCATTAATAAACATGGGAATTAAATGCACCAGAATCGTATCCTGTACTTGATCTTTGGCTGGCAGAGTGAATCGACCGGATTTTCATTATGAGTTTAGGGTTTGTTTTATTCTATGTACTCGAGTTGTTCATTACCAGGAGTGTTCAAACTTCAAGACCAAAACCTTCATTTTTATACTATGATCGTGTAGGGGTTTTACTTGTTTTGTTTCCATTTTATCCACTCAGACTTGTTCCTTTTACTTTTTCCATCTAAACCTACAACTAGCTTGAGTCTCCCTTGGTATAGTCTGGTCTTACTCTTATGGCTCATGTTGTCTGAATAGAGCTGAATGGCTCTCAAGTGATGTTGTCCCATGATGATGTGGTCGAGGATTTGAAAGGCCAGGGCTGGGATACTTTCATTAAGAGGTTCAAAGGGTATAACCTTCGTGTGGCTGAGGAATTCTCACAAACATTTTATGGATATAGAGAGAAAGTGGGAGATATTCAGTTGGAGGTGACTGAAGATTTTTTGAGCGAAGCCACAGGGCTTCCTCTCACCAATCAGAAGTGATTCAAGAATTCAAAAATCAAAGAAGTGCCATGGGGCCTCTTTGTAACGTCCAGAAATATTGATTGTTGTGAGAAAGGTATTCTTGTTTCTCTACTTAAGGTTAGATGGCACGGTCTCTTATCAGTTCTTAAACAATTTATAACCTCTGAGGGCCATCATGGCCTAGTTTTCCTTTATCATGTGCAGTTGCTTATGCACTTTATAGGTTTTCATTTGAATGTGCCATTTTATTTGTTGAGGAGTCTGTACAAGATGTCAAAGAGGTTTAAAAAACAAAGCCTCGATTCAAGTCCCTTTCACCATGGTCTGATTAAAATGTTGTTGATTCACCGTTTAAAATCCCTTGGTGATGACTGGGATAGGTTCTTAACCCAAAATGGATTTGTTACATTCATTTCTATAGAAACCCCTATTTCAGGGAAACTAGTGGTAAATCAGTTTGATTTTTCAAATTATGAGCCAAAACCTCTAAAGGAAAACCCTCGCGACGAGGTAGTACCCAATCAGTTTCTAAATGCACAAAAAAATGATGGCTCTGAGTTAAAAGAAACCTCTGTGCATGAATTAATTGTTCGCTCTCAAGCCACTGTAAAAACAGATAGCACAAAACCTCACAAACGTTTAAGATAGAAGAACGCAATTTTATGGTTCAGAAATAAAAGAGTTGGTTAGATTTTTTCTAGAATTTTGAGGAATTGATATAAGCCCCTTTTTACCTCGATCGAACCGATCGAGATCAATGAGGATTCATATCCCAAAATTGAAAATTTTCTTGCAAAAGAAGATCCAAATTGTCATAAATCGGATCCTAATCAGCCATACATTTTTGTTAAAAACCTTTCACCGTGTCTCGAGGGTAGCAAGGGATTTACTGGTATTAAGCTTGGTGAAGGGATGGCAACAGGTAATGTTGATATTATTACACCCAACTATATGCTCCCTCGACAGATCTCTCCTTCTATGCATTGCGAGGTGTGCTTGCATTGGATTGAATGGTACTATAGTGATATCCCCATTTTACAAGCAAGAATTTAAGCGCTCACAAACCACAATGAATTACTCATAAAATAAATTCACGACCTCAGAGAAAATGAACAGAGACAACCCAAGCGTCTTAAGAAGACAGGCAACATTGTGATAAAGAATGTAGATAGTGTGAATTCCATAATCAATGTCGATCTCTCTTGATCCATGTTTAGTTATTGGTTAAATTGTAAAATGGTTTTTTTCCCTCTTATTACAGTCATGTTATTTTTTGAATCAAGTCGGTTAAACTTAGATTTCTTTTACCAATATAACATTGGCTATAGAATCAAGAGATTTTGTAGCCAAGTCATTTTCATATAAAATTTAGTAATTACTGGTTAATAAATTATCTAACTTGTTCCTATTTCATTTTTCAGTACATGGTATGTCTCATGCTGATTTTATGAGGTCGAACATGTTCTATTTAGATGATTAGTATCTCCTTTTTGTTTATTTTGTAAATAAGAAAAAACTTTTATCAATTTCTGAAGATACAATTTGATCATGAGTGGCCATAGGCCCTCCATATTTGTAATATTTTGATCTTATGGGATCTAATCTTATCCTAGTAGATAGGAAGTTGATATTTAAAAAAAAAACTCTTTAAATACTCTCTATTTTGTAAATGAAAGGCATCTTGGCCTGGAACCAAAGATGGACGAATGATGTTTTAAAACTTAATGAAGCAGTATACAACATTTTGTCTTTATTCCTTTGTTAATGGTGTTTCATTAATGTTTTATATTATCCTGGTATATTAATATGTCTTGTAGATTTAGACTTAATGATATGTTATGTTTCATGAATTTCATGTTATAAATATCGTTCATGATTTGTTGTTCTAGATATTCACACTGTGATCATCTTTTCCATTTCAATATTAGAATTTTTGTTTGATGTTTAAGTTCAACAATGAAGTGAATGTGTTACACGTAGGTTTCTCCGACTGTAATCATTTGCGATCTTAAGATCACATAATCAATTTGTGTTCCCTATTCTGTTATTAAACTCCGGTTACCAATACATTCTCTGAATTTATTTAGAACAGTTTCAGTATAATTCTATTGCAGATTTATCTCATAGGCATGGTAGCTGGATGCTCCTGATTCATACGAAGATACAGATGCACTTCACAAACTAAAATAGGGTTAGCTTCTTTGTGTTTCTAATTTATGTCGTTTATGTATTAGTGAAACCAGAAAGTTTAGATCAGCTTTTGACTATTTGTACATATGTGTTTCAATAACTTAGTTAATTCAAATTTCGTTAGAGTTTTTTATTAGAAAATAGAAAATATGCAAATGTGATTTCTTTATTTGGTTCTGTAGAACAATTACTTTACATTGATTTCGTAAGTTTTCAGTAAAACTCACAACTTTTAAATTATGTTCATAAGCGATATTTTTATGTTTTCCTTTTCTCATTGTAAATACATTAACAATAATTGATTAAAGTTTATGTATATATTATCATTCAATATTAGTTAGTTATTCCTTTTCATTATCTTAGGACTTTAGATTGGCCAACAGAGCCATTAAACCCGTCAGGACAAGTTATATCAAACGGCTTGGGTTGTTGGTTGTGGAGCCTGATTATGTTCCTGATTAAGAGGTCCTTGATTTCAACCGTGTTGATACCCCATGAAGACTTTACACTCCAGAAGTATGTACACTCTTCCACGTGGGGGAGTGTAGAGGGGTGGTACCCCCTCTGCGGGGTCCGGGGGCAACGTCCCCTGATGGGGGTTCGGGGGTGAAGGCCCCGAAGGAAAAATTGCCTTGTAAATGTATATTGTAATTTCATTGTAAATCTAGACCGTTCATTATAAGGTCACAGATCTAACAATAGAAATTATGTTAGGGTTTTTTTTCCCTAGAAGGCAACCCTCTATTATGAGGGAAATGTATTGCAACTATGCATTATGGCGAGGATTGTGTTCTGAGAGAGGAGACTGTGAGAGAAAGAAGAGGAAGTTACATCGGGTTTTTTTGTAGGTTGTATCCCTTCATTTGTTGGATAATAATAAAGGAAGGACCTGGCAATTTCTACGGTGGACGTATTCCACACTAGGTGAACCACGTAAATCTGTGTCGCTATTGTATTGTGTATATTTTGTGTTTTGTTTCCGCATTTGTTTTATTTTATTGCTCCGTGGTCCTATTTTTCTAACAACTGGTATCAGAGCGAAAGGTAACTCGCAGGAAAAGAGGGTTCTTGGTTCGAGTGGGAGAAATGTCAGAAGATGGAAAGTTTAGGGTCGAGAAATTTAACGGCCAAAAATACCAATTATGGAAGATGCAGATGGAAGATTATTTATATCATAAGGATCTATTCCTACCATTGGTTAGAGTAGCAAAGAAGATGAAGAGCATGAAGGACGAAGAATGGTATATTCTTGACAGAAAGGCTCTAGGAACGATACGACTGAGCTTGGCAGTGTTGGTGGCTTTCAATATTTCGAAAGAAAAGACAACGAAGGATCTGATGGACGCGTTGGCTAAACTGTATGAAAAACCCTCGGTGTCTAATAAGGTATTTCTGATGAAGAGACTATTTAATATGAAGATGTCATAAGGTGGGTCTGTTGTAGATCATTTAAATGAATTTAATACGGTTACTAATCAACTAAGTTCTATAAAACTGGACTTTGATGATGAGGTTAGGGCTCTTATAATCTTGTGCTCATTTCCAGAAAGATGGAATGGCTTGGTCATGGTTGTAAGTAACTCTGTCTCTGGTTCAAATACTTTAAAATTTGATGAGGTTTTTGGTGTTATCCTTAGCGAGGAAATGTGACAAAAAAGCACAGGTGAGACATCAGGTAATGCATTGAACATGGAGAACAGAGGAAGACACAAGGATAGAGGAAAGGGATCAGGGAACCGTGGAAATTCTAGGAAGGGCAGATCCAAATCCAGACTTGGAAAGATAGAGTGTTGGAATTGTGGGAAGAAAGGAAATCTGAAGAAAGATTGCAGAGCTCCAAAGAAACAAAGAGATGGACAACAGGAGATAAATTAGGAAGCAAATGTAACAAGTGATGTGTTACAAGATGCTTTGATTCTTTCTGTACATAATATTTTTGAGTCTTGGGTAGTAGATTCAGGGGCTTCATTTCATCACACACCCCATAAGAAATATTTTCTAGATTATGTTCAAGGTGATTTTGGACAGGTTCATTTGGGTGATGATGTGATCCAGGTGGATATCAGAGGCCACCCACCTTTTCCAAATGGCTCAAAACAGTTTTCTGGCCATTTTGGCAATTTACTATTTTTAGCAGGTTTTAACTTCCGGGGCCATTTTG
>JZKD02S1917008.1:283389-298642 GCA_000966675.3 Picea glauca
GTACAACAATAGGAGCAGCAGGTACCTCAAACACCTGCAAGTGTTGTTAGAAGATCTACCAGGTTAAGTATACCCCCTGAATGATACTCTCCTTCATTGTATTATTTATTGTTGAGTGATTCTGGTGAACCAGAATGTTATGAAGAGGCAATGAAGCTAGACACCAAAAATAAGTGGGAGCAAGGCATGAAAGAGGAAATGGATTCCTTGGCAAATAACCAGACTTGGGACTTGGTTTAGTTGCCTGCAAGAAAAAGAGCATTGTATAATAAATGGGTTTACAAGTTGAAGGAAGAAGATGGAGGAGAAAAGTTGTACAAGGCTAGACTTGTTGTAAAGGGGTTTGCACAAAAGAAAGGTATAGATTTTGATGAAATAATTTCTCCTGTTGTTAAAATGACTTCAATTAGGAATATTTTAAGTCTTGTGGCAGTAAAATATTTTCATCTTGAACAGTTAGATATAAAAAGATATTTTCTCCAAGGGGATTTGGAGGAAGATATTTATATGCAGTAGCCACAGGGGTATGAGGTCAAAGGGAAGGAGAATTTCGTATGCAGGTTGAAGAAGAGCTTGTATGGCCTAAAGAAAAATCCAAGGTAGTGGTATTTGAAGTTTGACAGGTTTATGACAGGACAGGGTTATAGTAGATGCCATTCTGATCATTGTGTTTATTTCAAAAGGCTAGAAAATGGAAGGTATATTATCTTGCTATTGTATGCAGTTGACATTCTTTTTGCAGGGTCTAATATGCAGGATATAAATATGTTAAAGAAGACATTATCCAATTCATTTGCGATGAAGGATTTGGGTGCTGCAAAGAAAATCCTTGGCATGAGAATAACAAGAGATAGAAAAAATCGCAAATTGACATTCTCTCAGGGTGAGTACACAAAGAAGGTGTTGGAGAGGTTTAGAATGCGGAATGAAAAACCAATCAGTACACCTTTGGCCATCCATTTCAAATTAACTAAGGAAATGTGTCCCAAGACACAGGAGGAGATAGAATGCATGTCCAGGGTCCTTTATTCATCAGCAGTTGGTAGCTTGATGTATGCAATGGTTTGCACAAGACTAGATATTGCACATGCAGTGGGAGTTGTGAGCAGGTATATGAACAATCTAGGTAAAGAACATTGGGAGGCAGTAAAGTGGATTCTCATGTATTTGAGAGGTATTGCTACTCATGATGTATGTTTTGGAGCTTCAGACACTTTTCTACAGGGATATGTTGATTCAAATATGGCAGGTGATAAAGACAATAGGAGGAGCACCACAAGGTTTGTTTTTACTATAGGTGGAACAAGAGTAAGTTGTATTTCTAAACTGCAAAAGATTGTTGCAGTTTCAACAACAGAGGCAGAGTATGTTGCTTCTACAGAGGCTAGTAAAGAGATGATTTGGTTACAAAGGTTTATGGAGGAATTGGGAAAGAAGTAGGAGAATAGCAGGTTGTACTATGACAGTGAGAGTGCAATTGATCTTGCAAATAAATCAACCTTCCATTCGAATACTAAGCATATACATTTGAGGTACCACTTCATACGATCCGCCTTGGAAGATGGACATTTGAAGTTGGAAAAGATACACACTAGCCAAAATCTTGCAAACATGTTAACAAAGGGAGTAACCAGAGAGAAACTGAGTTCCTGCTTAGTTTCAGTTGGTCTTCAAGAATGAAGATGAAGATGAGAAATTTTCCAGGTCCAAGAAGGTTTAGATTCAATCATATACAGCAGCGGTGGAGTTGTTGAGATCAGTCTCTAAGTGGGAGATTGCTGGTTGTGGAGCCTGATTATGTTCCTGATTTAGAGGTCCTTCCTTTCAGCTGTGTTTATACCCCATGAAGAATTTACACCCCAGAAATGTGTACACTCTTCCACACAGGGTAGTGTAGAGGGGGGGTACCCCCTCTGTGGGGTCTGAGGGTAGCGTCCCCTGAAGGAAAATTTTCCTTGTAAATGTATATTGTAATTTCATTGTAAATCTGGACCATTCATTATAAGGTCGCAGATCTAACTGTAGAAATTATGTTAGGGTTTTTTTCCCTAGAAGGCAACCCTCTATTATGATGGAAATGTATTGTGACTATGCATTATGGCGAGGATTCTATTTTGAGAGAGGAGACTGTGAGATAAAGAAGAGGAAGTTACAACGAGTTTTGTTGTAGGTTGTATCCCTTCATTTGTTGGATATTAATAAAGGAAGGACCTGGCAATTTCTCTGGTGTAGCCCACACTGGGTGAACCACATAAATCTGTATCTTTATTATATTGTGTATATTCTATGTTTTGTTTTCGTATTTGTTTTGTTTTATTGCTCCGCGGTCTTGTTTTTCTAACATGGGTTACTTAGACAACCCCGAACTGGACATGTTCTTCCAATTGACGGACAATCAATTTCACCCATCAACAAATGGCGCTAGAAGGAGGGCCTGATTGCAATTGATGGCACGTGGAAGTCATAAGACTCCTCCCCACACACTCGCTCCTCTATAGTAACACGTAGTCTCTCAGACAACAATGTTACTTATGAAACAAAAACTAACTCAAACGATAATCTTGAGTTTCTCATCGAACTAGTGACACCATCTCCTCAAGGGGTCGACATACAAGAAATTGTTCACCAGTCACTTATAAGGACACATAGTGCTTTAGCTCGTATCAGACAACCTGGTAAGCTTCTCAACCAACCTTTAGATTTCTCATATATCCGAGATCAACTTGAAGGAACTAGTCTACTTTTAAACCCTTTAGGAGATAATACTACAGATCCTACCGAAACACCTACTCTTGGAGTTGGAGGATCTAGTATCACACCTTCCCCACCTAGTTCATCTCCATCCTCTTCAGGAGGAGAATCATCTGACAAAGCCATTTCCTTGTCTAAACCATCTCAACCTTCGACACCACCTACACCCATGGAAAACCAAAACAATCCCACCAGAACCTGGCTCGATCAAGATGTCATGGTTGTACTTGGACCTCAACACCCATTGCCAAGGCACTCGGAGAAATGGTTACCTAAATATGATCTGAATTCCAAGCAATCTGTCGAAGATCACATAAATAAGTTTATGTTGGCCATTAGACTCTGAAGTGTAGAGCATAAAGACGTAGTGTGCAGACTCTTTCCTTATACATTTGAGGGCAATGACTCCACATGGTATTTCACCCAACAGCCCCAGACCATTATCTCTTGGGACAAATTTGAAACCTGTTTCTTAGAGAAATTTGGAGAAGATAAATCCCCTGAAGTCTTGGTTATGGAACTCTCCAGCCTAAAAATGAACCCTAAGGAGAAAGTAAAATATTTTAACCAAATATTCCTTACGTTAAAGAACCGAATTCCCGCAGATTCAATGCTTGTTGAGAGTCTAATTGTCGCATATTACACCAAAGATTTACATAATAATATAGCAATTTGGGTTAAAAGGTCTAAAAAGTCTACATTGTTGGACGCCTTCAAGGAGGCAATCAAAATTGAAAAGGATATATTAAGCTTGAAAGACATTCTAAATAGTGAGGCTGAAACAACTTCATCCTCTAAAAAGAAAATAGAAATCCTTACTAGGCCTCCCCAAGCCAAAACCCAACCAGAAACTTTAGACTTAGAAAGCTTGCAAAAGGCTTTCCAAAGATTATCAAATCAAGTCATAGACTTGAAAAGATTTGCCAAAGAGGCATCCCCAAGAAAAGGAATTTTTAAACCTCCTTTCAGAAATCCTTTTCCTCCCAATTGGCCAAATTCGACCACTGAAGGTCTTAATTTCGAAAGATTACAATACGCTTTGCAAACGATTCTTGAAGCACATGATAACTCTGTCCGTCTTAAAAATTCTGAAGATGTAGTTGAGGAAGAAGTAGTTGAAGAAGAGGAAGCATCCCCCAATATCTTCGGACATTTTTTCGACAGTATTTTCCAAGCAAACTTTGAAACTGTCCATCCTTACAACACAAGAAGCAAAACACAGAGCACACTGTCTTTTGAAATGAGTAATAATGTGCCTCCAAAACAGTCGAAACAAGATGAAATAAAACAGATTTTAGCAGCCCCAATTTTAGAATATGACTTGATTGAAGATCTAAAAAAACTAAGGGCTAATATTTATGTTTACGAGCTTTTGAAATTTCCTCTTATTCTACAGAAAATGCTTCAAAATATCACAGAAAACAGTAAGAACAACGATCCTAGCAGCAAAAAGACTGTAGAAATCAGTTCTAAACACCAAAAATATCCCTACTAAAATGACATCCGAACTTCCAGATAAAATGGATTCAACTGGAAAAACTGTATCAAATGTAGATAAAAAAAATTTAGGGACAACGACAAAAAATCAACATAATTCTATTGTTAACACTCATAAAAAAGTCCCACCTTTCTTACTGACTTTTGAAATTTTCAATAGAAATGTACATAATTGCATGGTGGATTCCAGTGCATCATCAAATGTGATTCCTTTATCTATTTTTCAAAAAATTAACGCAAAAGTTCAACCTTCTAGTCTCAAGATCATTCAACTTGATTGGACGAACGTTAAGGTCATTGGTGAACTTAAAAATGTTATGGTTAGGTTATCTTCTAATCCTAAGGTTCACCATATTATTGACATCATTGTTGTTGACATCCCCTAAGTCTATGGTTTATTTCTGAGTAGGGACTGGTCCAAACAACTGCATGGGTACTTTGCCACAGATTGGTCTCATTTGTGGTTACCAAAAAATGGGTAGCCAAATAAAATCAGGATAAACTGCGAATGTTATCTCAAGCATACCATGAAGGATCTGAATGATGCACATGAACCTTTTACTACATCTACTAATTCATTTGAAATGCATAGAATGAACACTTTCTTCGGTAACTTCATGACCGAAATTTCCCCCTTCATGGATCCTGGGCAACAATCATAACTTTTGACTTGCACTCAGTCATCAACTCCGCCAAGTGTGTCAAACACTGTTGATGAAGCTCAAATCTTTTCGTTGTACTTTGACAGATCCAAATCCAAAGAAGGAGCCGATGCAATATGTGTACTCATTGACCCCACAGGTAATAAGACTTTCATTGTCTGTCGATTAGAGTTCGAGTGCACTAATAACACTGACAAATATGAAGCACTTATACAAGGGCTTAATAAAGATTTGGATATGGACGTAAGAAATTTAATAGTGTTTAGTGACTCGAAAACCATGTTTAGGCTAGTAAGAAACTCCATACATTGATTGTCACCACATCTGAGAAGTTACCAAACCGAGGTATGGAGTTTGATACAAAAAATTTCAGCATTTAACATCAATTCCATTCCTAGACTAAGTAATTATGAGGCTAACTTATTGGCTAATGTCACTTCTAAACTTTTACCCACAGAAGGCCTCTCTCTGAATGCATTTTCGATTGAATTATTGTTTAGGCTGTTGATCCAAGATAATCCTCAAAATATCAATTTGGGAACGGGATGCTCCAAGCAAGAACAATCTACCTTTATAAAACTGTTTAAATAATTCAATGACATTTTTGCCTGAACATATGATGATTTGAAAACATTCGATCCTAATATAATACAGCATGTCATCCCCGTGAAACCACAAACTTAGCCTTTTCAACAAAAATTAAGAAAGATGCACCCCAAATTCGAACCCATTATCAAGAAAGAACTAAATAAATTACTAAATGCAAAGATCATTTTTCCGGTGAGACACACACAATGGGTGTCTAATCTAGTTCCTATAAGAAATAAAAGTGGTGAAATTTGACTCTGTGTCGATTTTCGTTACTTAAACCAAGCATCTGATAAAGACAACTATCTCGTTCCTCCAATGGAACAAATTCTTCAATAGGTATCTGGTTCCAAAAGACTATCTTTGTTAGATGGATTTTTGGGATACAACCAAGTCCTCATGTCTCCCTCAAACCAATTAAAAACCACCTTTCGTACCCCATGGGACACTTATGCCTATAGGAAGATGCCTTTCAGGCTCATAAATGTCATGGCCACTTTCCAGAGACTAATCGACATTGATTTCCATGGTCTCATAAATCAATCAGTAGTGGTCTATCTTGATGAAGTTACCGTTTTTTCTAAAAACAAGAAAGATCATTTGTCTTACCTTAGGGTTGTTCTAGAACGATGTCGCAAGTATGGAATATCTCTCAAACCTAAGAAATAAGTCTTTGCAGTTGAGCAAGGAAAACTACTTGGGTTCATAGTATCCAAAGATAGAATGATTATCGATCCTAAAAGAAACCAAGATATTGCTAAACTCTCTCCCCCNCCTCTTCCAAAAAATCCATGCAGTGATTTTTAGGCAAGATTAATTTTGTCAGAAGGTTTGTCCCAATTTTTTCAGAAATGGTAAGACCATTACAGAATATAATTAAAAAGGATGTTCAATATCATTGGGGACCACAGGAAGGTCAAGCCTTTGATTCCATCAAAATGTCCATAGTGGAATCCCCTTTATTGATGAGTCCTGATTTCTCGCAAGATTTCACTCTTTACACTTTTGCCTCCGACCGATCTTATGTTGTTGTGTTAACAAAAAAGAATGTTGAAAGCAATGAAATCCCTATCATCTTCATGAGATAAAATTTCAAAGGGGTTGAACTGAATTACCTAGTTGTATATCAATAGGTGTATGTTGTTTTCAAAGCAGTGAAACACTTCCGGTCATATCTGCTGAAATCCAGAACTACAATTATTGTTCCTTACACTGCTGTGAGAAACTTACTAGTACAAAAGTAACTGGGTGAAAAACGGGAAAATTGGATGACATTGTTACAAGAGTATGACCTCAAAATAACTCCTACACAAATTGTTAGAGGTCAGGGCCTATGTAAACTAGTGGTTGATTCGGTTGAAGAACAAGAAAGTCAAATTAACACCTCAACTGTAAATCAACAGAACGAGACATGGATCAGATGTACACAAGTTTTTTCTAATTCTTGGTATGATGATATTAAATTTTATTTAAAATATGGATCTACTCCTTAGCATCTTGATCCTAAAAATAGAAGAGCACTCAGGTTAAAATCTACACCTTTCCAGCTAATAAATGATGTATTGTTTCGAAAGAATTTCGATGGTGTTCTTATGCGTTGTTTGTAAAAAGATGAAGCAGAAAAAGTTCTATATAAACTTCATGTAGGTGAGGATGGTGGACACTTTGGTGGAGACACCACTTCTCACAAAGTGTTAAGAGTTGGGTACTATTGGCCCACATGATTTAAAGATGCCCATGCATTATGTCGTAAACGCATAATCTGCCAAAAGGTTGCTGGATGAGTGAAAAAGGTAGCATTCCCTTTGCAGATTGTTATTGTGGATTCACCATTTCAGCAGTGGGGTCTCTAAATCATAGGACCAATCAACCCTTCCTATTAGAAGTAGCACAAGTATATTATCACAACAACGGATTATTTCACCAGGTGGTCCGAAGCTACACCTTTGAAAGTGGTAAACACTAATCATGTAGTATCTTTCCTTAACTCGAATATCATTACTAGATTCAGCATTCTCGAATGCTTAGTCTTTGATAACGCATCTTATTTCTCATCCCTGGATATGAATGTATTCTCCTTAGAAAAAGGGATTAAATTGAAATATTCTTCCAGCTACTACCCCCAAGGAAATGGTCTAGCAGAATCGACAAACAAAAATTTGATCAAGATCATTAAGAGGACAGTTTACAAAAACCACAAGAACTAGCACAACGCTTTGTTTAATGCATCATGGGATGACAGAGGAACACCCAAAGCCTTTGTTGTTAACTCTCCTTTATTTCTTGTCTATGGAAGAGAAGCGATTCTCCCCCCACATGTTTTGCTTCCCTCTGCAATTATTACAGAAAGTTCAAGAAGAGGAATTCCCTCCTCTTGAAAGACGAATTCACGCCTTATTAAAACTAGAGGAAGTAAGAGCACAAGCAAAGAAGAAGCTAGATCAACATCAACAGATTGTCAAAATATGGTTTGATTCAAGATCTTCTTTGGATAGAAACTTTGATGTAGGAGACCTAGTTCTCAAATGGGATAAAAATCATGCGGGAAAAGGGGAACACACCAAGTTCCAAAACCTGTGGCTGGGACCATTCGTAATCGCTAAAAAACTAGGTCCCACCTCTTTCCATCTACACAACTTGGAGGGACAGCCAGACACCTTCCCAATGAATGGCCAAGCTCTCAAAAGGTTATTTTCCTGATGTTTCCATATCTACCTTTCCATATCTAAGGTTATTTTTTTGTTTTGATTTCCTTTTGTTTTCTGATTTGGTTCTTTTCATTTTGATTGTTCTCATTGTTTTCTGAATAAATTTATGTCTATGTCACCATTTAGTTCATGAAAGGAAACCAGAATGCTCCACCATAAAACAAAATTTAGGGTCATCTCAAAGTACCAGTGCTGTAAATTGTTGAAACTCGAACTGGCAAAAGAAACTTCCTGTTGAGAATAGTCTTCCTGGTCTCACTTTATAATCATGAGAAGATATAATCATCATTAAAACTCTTTACATTGTCCCTGTTTTTTTAAAGAAAACAACTCAAGTATGCCTTCTTGTCCTTGAAAAGTTATTCTTATCAAAAAACTAAATTCAAATCATGATAAAGATCAGTAAGCAAAAAATTAAGATGGAAAATATCAAGTGTTTCTGAATCTGGAATTTTCAGCATCACCCCTCTCTCCCGACAATCATAAAAATAAAATAAAAAATGTTGTAAATAACTTCTAGAGAGTTGTGGGAAGTGTCTGTAAACCTACTAAGATACTGAACAGGTCTACAAGCAGTGGGTCAATGCATACATGATGCCAAGAAAACTTTGTCAGGGTACTGAACAGGCCTGCTGGCAGCGAAGCAATGTCAAGTTCAAGAAAATTATCAGGTATAAATTTTGATATTAATCGTAAAATGTCCTTCATTTTTAATTAACAATTCTTGGCCAGGGTAGAGGTGTCAGAGTGGGTTAATTGACATCCCTTCCAAGGCTATGGATGCCTGCTGGAAGAAACGGGCCTATCAACAGTATCAGAGTCATTTGGCTAAAATATCGTCTCTCTCGTAATTAAAACTTGTCACCAGATTGCATTCAGACAGAAAGATATCTAACACTAGAATATGTGACGTTTTGAATTTGATTGGGATACTTGACTCACTACTGACTGTTCTTTAAATTATTAAAACCATTCTGATGCATCCTAACGTGAATTCATTAGTGATGCAGAGATAACTACTTCTCCCAGTAAGTCTCCATTGTTGGTAGTCCTACAAGTTTTTGCTATTTGAATGACAAACGACACTTCCAGTAGTTGCCTTCACCTCATCCTATAAATATTAACATTTGGGGATGATTACTAGATTACAAAAGTTTTTCATTTGTTCTCTAAAGATTTTTTTTTTCATTTGTGCTTCATGTTTGATTCATGACTAAAAGCATGAATCAAATATGAAGACTTAGTTTGTATTATATCCCTATTCAAAGCATTTTTGTTTAAAGGGTCATTGTGCTCATATCTACTCCATGTTTACCACTTGAATGACTTCCCTTTGATTACTTTGAATTTTGATATGATACTTATTGTTGTTTTGCATTCGAATTATAAACATGTTTATTTGAATCCTTTGCAAACCAGATATAGTCATTGATAAACATGGGAATTAAATGCGTCAGAATCATATTCTGTACTTGATCTTTGGCTAGCAAAGTGAATCGACAGGCTTTTCAATATGAGTTGATGGTTTTTGTTATGTTTTGTACTAGATTTTTTCATTACCAGGATTTTTCAAACTTCAAGACCAAAACCTTCATGTTTATACTATGATCGCGTAGGGGTTTTACTTGTTTTGTTTCCATTTTATCCGCTAAGACTTGTTCCTTTTACTTCTACCATCTAAACCTACAGCTAGCTTGAGTCTCCCCTGGTATAGTCTGGTCTTGATCTTAATGGATCATGTTGTCGGAATAGAGTCGAATGGCTTTGAAGCGTTTTTGTCCCATGATGATGCGGTCGAGGATTTGAAAGGTTGGGGCTGGATACTTTCATTAAGAGGTTCGAAGGGTATAACCTTCGTGTGGCTAAGGAATTCGCACAAGCATTTGATGGATATAGAGCGAATGTGGGAGATATTCAATTGGAGGTGACTGAAGATTTTTTGAGTAAAGCCATAGGGCTTCCTCTCACCAGTCAGAAGTGGTTCTAGAATTCAAAAATCGAAGAAGTACCCTGGGGCCTCTTCATAACGTTCAGAAAGATTGATTGTTGTGAGAAAGGTATTCTTGTTTCTCTACTTAATGTTAGATAGCATGGTGTCTTATTAGTTCTTAAACAGTTTATAACCTGTGAAAGCCATTATGGTATGGTTTTCCTTTATCATGTGTGGTTTCTTATGCGCTTTATAGGTTTCCATTTGAATGTGCCATTTATTTGTTGAGGACTATGTACAAGATGTCAAAGAGGTTTAAAAAACAAAGCCTAGATTCAAGTCTCTTTCACCACGGTCTAATTACAATGTTGTTGATTCATCGTTTAAAATCCCTTGGTGATGATAGGGATAGGTTCTTAACCCAAAATGGATTTGTTACAGTCATTTCTATAGAAACCCTTATTTCAGGATAACCAGTGATAAAGCAGTTTGATTTTTCAAATAATGAGCCAGAACCTCTGAAGGAAAACCCTCGCGACGAGGTAGTACCCAATCAGTTTCTAAATGGGAAACAAAATGTTGGCTCTGAGTTAAAAGAAACCTTTGTGCATGAATTAATTGTTGGCTCTCAAGCCACTGTAAAAAACGACAACACAAAACCTCACAAACGATCAAGACAGAAGCACACAATTTTAGGGTTCAAAAATAAAAGAGTTGGTTATATTTTTTCTAGAAGTTTGAGGAATTGATCTAAGCCTCATTTGACCTCGATCGACCTGATCGAGATCAATGAGGATTCAGATATAGAAATTGAAAATTTTATCGCAGAAGAAGATCCAGATTGTCATAAATTGGATCCTAATCAACCATACAACTTTGTTAACAACCTTCCACCGTGTCTCGAGGGTAGCAAGGGATTTACTGGTATTAAGTTTTGTCAAGGGCTGGCAATAACTAATTTTGATATTCTTACACCCAAATATATGCTCCCTTGACAAATCCCTCCTTCTATGCATTGTGAGGTGTGCTTTCATTGGATCGAACGGTACTATAGTCATATCCCCATTTTACAAGAAATAATTTAAGTGCTCACCAACCACAATAAATTACTCATAAAAGAAATTCACGACCTCAGAGAAAATGAACAGAGACAACCCAAGCGTCTTAAGAAGACAGGCAACATTGTTATAAAGAATGCAGATAGTGTGAATGTCATAATCAATGTCGAGCTCTCTTGATCCATGTTTAGTTATTGGTTAAATGGTAAAATAGTTTTTTCCCCTCTTATTACAGTCATGTTATTTTTTGAATCAAATCGGTTAAACATAGATTTCTTTTACCAATATAAGACTAGCTACAGAATCAAGAGATTATGTAGCCAAGTCATTTTCATATAAAATTTAGAAATTAGTTGTTAATAAATTATCTAACTTGTTCCTATTTCGTTTTTCAGGACATCGTATATCTAATGTTGATTTTATGAGGTGGAACGTGTTCGATTTAGATGATTAGTATCTCCTTTTCATTTATTTTGTAAATAAGAAAAAACTTTTATGAATTTTTAAAGATACAATTTGATCATGAGTGGTTGTAGGCCCTCCATATTTGTAATATTTTGATCTTATGGGATCTGATCTTATCCTAGTAGATAGGAAGTTGAGATTTAAAAAAAAAAACTCTTTAAATACTCTCTATTTTGTAAATGAAAGGCATCTTGGCCTGGAACCAAAGATGGACGAATGATGTTTCAAAACTTAATGAAGCAGTATACAACATTTTGGCTTTAGTTCTTTGTTAATGGTGTTTCATTAATGTTTTATATTATCCTAGTATATTAATATGTATTGTAGATTTAGACTCGATGATATGTTATGTTTCAGGACTTTCATGTTATAAATATCATTCATGATTTGTTGTTTCAGATATTCACACTGTGATCATCTTTTCCATTTGAAAATCAATTTTTTTTTTTGATGTTTAAGTTGAACAATGAAGTGAATGTATTACACGTAGGTTTCTCTGACTGTAATCATTTGAGATCATAAGATCACAGAATCAATTTGTGTTCCCTATTCTGTTATTAAACTCTGGTTACCAATACATTCTCTGAATTTATTCAGAACAGTTTCAGTATAAATCTATTGCATATTTATCTCATAGGTGTGGTAGTTGGATGCTCTTGATTCATACGGAGATACAAATACACTTCATGAACTAAAATCAGGTTAGCTTCTTTGTGTTCCTAATTTCTGTTGTTTATGTATTAGTGAAACCAGAAATTTTAGATCAGCTTTTGACTATCTATACATCTGTGTTTCAATAACTTAGTTAATTCAAATTTCGTTAGAGTTTTTATTAGAAAATAGAAAATATTCAAATGTGCTTTCTTTATCTGCTTCTGTAGAACAATTATTTTACATTGATTTTGTAAGTTTTCAGTAAAAATTACAACTTGTAAATTCTGTTCATAAGCGATATTTTTATGTTTTCCTTTTCTCATTGTAAATACATTAACAATAATTAGATTAAAGTTTATGTATATATTATCATTCAATATTAGTTATTTATTCCTTTTATTTATCTTAGGACTTTAGATTGGCCAACAGAACCATTAAACCTATCAGGACAAGTTATATCAAACGACTTGGGTTACTTAAACAACCCTGGACTGAACATGTTCTTCCAATTGACGAACAGTCAATTTCTCCCATCAACACAAAGCCATAGAGCTCAGCTTCACACTGGACAGGTGATATGTGCACATCACATTAGATCCACCTTCCTCGAAATCAGGTTAAGGCACAGAGCCAACTCCTCAATAGCACAAAGCCTTAAATGTGACATTTGTGCACCAAGCAACTTAATTTCTCTTGCACTAAGCCAAAAATATTGTGCACATAGCCAACCACTACTTCTATTACATCACTTAGTTTCTTATTTATACAATTACAACAAGGCCTAATCATGGGTAAACCCATGGGCCGACATCCCATGCCCGTTACATAAACCCTAAAATCCAAAAAATCCCACAAGATAGGTGAGATCCCGCGATCTCAGCCCTGCCTGGGTGCTCCATCTTCGACCATCCTATCGAAGTCCCAAAAATGGTCAAACATGACCAAAGTTTCCTCAAAACTAGGTCAAGGGCCAACAGGCCCCTAACACTCACCTGTGACTCATCCTGAGTCACTCTGATCTGGGAAACACTGCTTTGAAGGCCTTGAGCTTAGCTCGAGCTCCCTCAACGTGTTGCTTCGCCAGAGCCTCTTGCTCGGTGAACTCCTGAATTACTTGTTCTATAACAGGCCCTTCCCGGTGTTGTTCCATTTTTTCGACCACCTATTCTAGCTGTGAGCCTTGTCCTTCAAGCTCTTCAAAAATCGTGTAGGCTTCATCCTGCACCATCTAGAGTCTCTATGTCACTTCCATGACTTTTCTCTGGATGGAAGTAACCTACTGTTGGACTGCACGCTTCGCGTGCAACCTCTTCATCTTCTCAACTGCAGTAAGAAGCTTCATTTGTGCTTGCACGATGGACGCCTGTTGCTTCGCCTCTTGGAGTTGTGCTTCCAATTTCCTCAGCTCCAGATCTTCTACAAGGCGCTCATAGGTCTACACATGTAGATCACTTAACTTTTTACACTTTGAGGCCAATGACCTAATTCTTCCTATTGCGTTCCTGGCAGCTTCTTCCCGCTGATCGCTCACTTTTTGTGGAGTGTTAGGTACTGCTTGGAGATCTAACTTGGCTACTCTTGATTGAAACTACTTAATGACCTCAACAAGCTTCCCCACTTGTATCTCGACAGGCTCTTTTTCCTCCTGCACCAAGCTTGGCACAGAGAGAAGTGCTTTAGTTACTGCCTCCTTGGTCATAATCTTCTCTGTGAGCAGTTGGTCTTTTTCTTCCTGTATCTTTGCATTGTTTTTCTCGAACTTTGCCTGAATTTCATTTTTCTTCTTCTGCGCAACTCAAAGTTTTTCTAGGACCTCATCCATTTATTGCTTTAAGGCCTCTGTGGCATTCTCCTTTTCTTCTTGGACTCGACGGATTTCAGCCTCAGTTACATCTTCTAGCCTGCATAATTGGGAGGGCTCATCCCCCAATTCTGCAATTTCTGATGACGACGACGCAGTAGGTACTGCGCGGCTCGAATGGATAACTTGTTGTATGTCCTTGAAATCCTTCTCTATTATGTCGTACATTGACTCCTATTTTTCTCCATGTCTCTACAAGATGTCTTTTGAAGTGTCCTCTATGGATGATATTATGAGATCAACATCATCCACAATGAGCACATTCTTTGACTAAGGCTTGTTGGCATGGGCCTTCTTTATTTCCAAATTTTTCTCTGGGGAAACCTTCCTCTTCTACGATACTTTTGTTGTGGTGAGGGGATCCTTTGGCGGTGTTACTTTGCCTTTTTTCTGTTTGTCTCCTTCTACCCATCCTTCCTCTTGGTTCACTTTGTCTTCTCCTCCTCCTACGGATGAATCAGGACTACTCTCCTCCGATGCGTTGTCCTTCTCATAACTTTTTATGTTCGACACTTCCTCCTTTTTCTTCCTTTTCTTTGCATTGATCTGTCCATCATACTCATTCCGGGTGACCAAAGGACTTTCGATGATGTCGGGGTTTGTAGTGTCCCCAAGGCCGAGCCCTGTTACAGATCATGGTTATGCAAAGAATTGTAAATATGTTCTATAGGCTGGTGAGCCAAGTTTTGTATAAGCTGTAGGATTATGAGTTTTGTTAGGCCAGGGAGCCTAAGTGTTGAAGGCCAGGAGCCTGTTAATGTACTTGTATGTATGCAGGTCAATTAATAAAATATAAATACCGCCAGTGCAGACCGACCACGATGAATGAGTGATGGGGGACTGAGCATCCACAGAAGGGGCAAGGAACTAGGGGATGGAAGGTGGGAAAAGGGCCGAGTGAGGAGCCTAGGGGGATTAGGCCTGGAATAATATTTTTTTATTATTCCTAAAAATCCATGTGCAAGTTATTTTATCTTAAGTCCTTTTGAAGGACCCGTGATTCCCCAAGTGGTGGAAGGAAGGTGTACGGATGGAATGCATGCAGTTCCCAGGGTGACAAGTGTCAACCCTGGTGCATG
>JZKD02S1917008.1:359373-406218 GCA_000966675.3 Picea glauca
GGTTAAGGAATTAGGATTGTTGACTAATCCAGGTCATTGTATTAGGGTTTTGGATATCGTTGGCTCCTATATGTATATTGTATTGTAAACAATGTATGAAGTGAATGAATATAGAGTATGTTGGTTTTCTCGGTTTGGGTTTCCAAGGGAAAAATCTCTCTGTAATGTGTGTATTTGACATTGTATCTTTTATGTTGTTTTATTGAAAATTTGTTTGCAATAAATAATAGTACAAAGTTAAAATCTACAGTTTCTTTATTATTTTTTATCTTATTTTTCTTTTATTTATTTATTGATATCGATCCTCTATATTATTTCATTTTGTTCTATTTATATCAATTTATTTAAATTATTATATTAACTTCTATTAAATATTTAGTTATCTATCCTCTATTATTAACTATATTTATTATTTACCTATTATTTAATCTCTTGCCTTTTTATCCAGGTTTTTAGTTTAGGTTTTTCCTTTGTTTTTAGCATTTCTTAGGGTTTTTATTTTCTTTTCTCTAGAATGAATTTTCTCTATGTTGGACGACTCATTGGCCTCTTGAAGTCATCTCTACCACTCACTATCTATCTTGTTTTGCTACCTCTCTTTCATTTGACTACGCCCTAAATATGGATGCAATTATGGGATCTGAAACGTCGACATAAAGCACTACCATTATGGATCTTCCATTGAATTATGAAAAATCAAACCACATAAGTTTGAAAACTTGAAGAAGGATCTTGTCCAAGCCTTAGAGATTGTGGGTGGTGTCTAGTTTAATGAAGTTGTCATGGGAAGCATCCAAATTAATGGAGTCCATTTGCTTGAAAATGGTTTGGCCTCATTTAAGAGGGAGCCCTCTCCTTCTAATTGACAATCCATTAATAGATCATGTGGACCAAAACCTTAGGCTACCCTTGATTCTTTGTCCTTCGTTAATGGAGATTTTATTTTTTTCTTGGCTGGAAACAACAAGTACTCTAAAGGATGGCAAAGTTGGAGCATCATGGTGTGATTTTATTTTTCTTACATCATATGCTAGATAAGGAATATTTTAATTGATGGTTCCTTATGAACTGGGAAGCTTAAGGGATTTCACTAAACTCTTAATGGGGGTTGGGATCCAATATTTTACCTTCTATTTAATTCTAATGTTGCATCTTGACATGTTTTATAGTATGGTACTTAGAAAATTGTGAGTTCACTAACTTATATATAGTCTTGG
This sequence comes from Picea glauca, assembly GCA_000966675.3. NCBI lineage: Eukaryota > Viridiplantae > Streptophyta > Pinopsida > Pinales > Pinaceae > Picea > Picea glauca. The sequence goes on from JZKD02S1917008.1 coordinate 360,591, forward strand.
TAGGTAGATTTTAACCCGGACGATTGAGTTTCCCATGCTTCTCCCTGACCTACAATTGTTTCCCATGCTTCTACCTGACCTACAATTGTTTATAGATTTGTCTCCCAACAATTTTTATAAGGTTCCCATCCCAGACATTGGGCATAATTATTTTCAATCCAACCCAAGGGTTTGTATTGAAGTGGATCTAGGAAAAAAAGAGCTTCCTCTATTAATCTCTTTTATGACTTTAGATGGTGTTCAGAAGCAGAAGTTCAGGTACCTTAATTTTCCAAATGTTTTCTTTTTCTATTAGGCATAGTATCACCTCATCCATGATTGCCCACATCAGAAGCATAATCTAAATGCCTCAAAGGGTGTAGGTATCACTACCTTGATAGTGTCTAGATTTAAAGAGGTTGGTTCGTCAGTGGGTTTAGGAAAAGTGGCCAAGGATGGGCCCCCCTCAACTAAGCCATATTAGAGTGAAAGTGACACACACATTGGGGCTATGATTTAGGCATATTCTTAGGGTGTTGCAGGTCCTCTTTTGTATTTCGTTTGTGATCCCCTCCCTTGTTTATGTGATGTTAGTAGCCAAAGTGGGAACACTATCCCCTCCTCTTCTACAAGTGCAAGTGGCCAAATTGAAAGTATCGATGTTGATGGTGGTTTGCAAGTAAAGTCCAACAAACATAAGGAAGCATCATCTCCCATTTCTTTGAACAAGCTTGACAAAGCAATGATCCCCACACCTCAGGTGAACTCCTTCAAGGAATTCATGGTTGTTTCTCTTGATAGAGGGGCCTCTTAGTTAGGAAGGTAGCATTGAGTGACTAGTTTAGTACCCTTGGAAACCTCTTTTCCTTGGATTAATATCTCCCTTATTTATTGAGTGTATGAGGGATGATAATCCCAAGTCATACGTAGTTTATCCATGGACTATTACAAAGGACTAGGCAATAATTTTTCCTTTTGTAGAGAGTTAAATCTATAAGATTTGAGCTTCAAATTCACATGAGATACTATTGGAATTGTCCCTTTTGGGTCGTAGATCATGCATAAGGAAGTGGGTGGATGATCCTTGCTATCTCCCCTTGCTTGTATAGTTTTGTAGTGGTTCATGGATATGATCCTAACAATCAATTTGTTTGGATTTCCCTTTTGGTTCAGGATTGATCATTGGGTTCTTTTAGTTTATACCCTGAAACTCAATTCACAAAGGATTTGTCTTTGTTATCCTTTCTAAATGTAGATTGGATTATTGGTGGTGAATTGTGGTTGATTGGGTAGGTGATTAGGGTGGCCATGTTTATACAATTGTTATTGGTGTAGAAAAACAAGCTTGGATGAGGTGTAAGGTAGTGCTACAACTCTTTGACCCCAACTGGAAAAAATATCGTTTATGGGGGTTGGTTGACCTTATCCAACTTTAGACAGGGAAAGGATAGAGTTCAGGTGATATTGGATCATGTGTATGGTCCTCAAGTNATCTCTTCAGGCTCGAGATGTTACTAGGAAGATCGTTTGAAGGGAACATAGTGATGTCAACATGGGAGGATTTGAAGTGGAATAGGGAAATTGATCAGCAAGACATCTTCTTAAAGATCGACTTTAACAACGCTTACAATCAAATTGATTGGTTCTTCATCACTAAGATGTGAACTTGTCTAAGATTTGGCCTAAGATGTGTTGGGATGGTGAACATTCTTTTCTCTAGTTCCTCTACTTTTTATTTAGTGAATAACTTGATGTCTCCCTATATTTTTCTTCATTAGTTCATCAAGCAGGGGTGTCCTTCTAACACTTTATCTTTATATGTTGATAACAAATGCCTTGAATTACCTACTAGAATATGCTTGGATAAGGGTCACATATGAATTATTTCTCCCCCTGATGGTTCAAAGATGGTTAATAACCATTTTGCAGATGATTTGTTCCTTTCTCTATGCATAAATAAGGGTTTAGTTGATGAAGCCAAATATTATTTGGTTTTCTTTTCTGAGGCCTTTAAGGCCATTATCAATGATCACAAAATAGGCTATTTGTCGGTTGATATTGAAGAACCCCATAACTAGATTCCTCTAGCATGGACTTTGGTTCACCTAGAAGTTATTATACAATATCTTGGCATTCCCTTCACTTTGGGGCTCTCTTTGGTTGCCATATGGGATTGGTGTCTTTATCATTTGCAGTGTAAGATACTCTTATGGTAGAATAAGGACCTCTTGTTTTCCTTGAAATTGACTCTTGTAGTAGGATCCTTCAATCCTCTCACATTTACTATGTGTCTTGTTGGTTTCCTAGTAGGGTTTAGTTTCATTGGTTGGAGCAAATGTTGCGATTATATTTGTGGGCCAAGTATGTAGGGGCTCAAGGCCTTCCAATGGTGCCTTGGGATATCTATATTATTCCCAAGGATGAGGGAGGTCTTGGATTTATAGATGTAGTGACTTAGGGAAGGATTCTTGTCACTAAATGGGTGGTTTGGTTTTTGGATGGGTCTTCCCCATTGAAAATTTTATTTATGCACAAATTACACATAGCTTAGCATATTGGTGGGATTTGGGGGTCTTTTGGATTATGTGATATTATTTTAGTGCCCCAATTTTTTCAAATAGAAGGCACCTTTATCTTCAAGATTATATGGTACTACATGGAGGAAGATGGAAAGCTTGGTCCAATGGAAAATGACTAACAATCAATTAGGGCGAGATTTGGCTAGGATGTTGATTTGCAACTAGAAGATTGAAGATGCATGTATTGCTAATATTTTATGCTTCCAGGCATGATGACTAAGAAAAAAGATGATCTTTCTTTGGAGGGACTTGTGGGATGCACACGCACACTCTTGAAAGGATCGACAAATCTTGGTGCTTGAGTATGCCCTATCCTCGACTAATTGAACCATCATCATTGAGATAGACGACCTCATCCCATAGGAGGATTTTTTCAAGATGAATATTGATACATTGAGACCCATTTAGTGTGATAGGGAGTGGATTTTTGTGTGCACATTCTTTTAGTATGTATCACGTCATTTGTACTCCATTTTGCATTAACGTCACGAGCTTGGCCCCTGTACTTAATTCACGATGGGTGTCTTCTGATGCCAAGGACTAGTCGATTCAAAGATTACACAATGTGTGGTTGATGTAGGTGTCTTATAAGATCCTAGTATTTGCATGGATAGTGATTTACCAAGGCCTTCCTTCCAAGGTTTGGATTTCTAAAAGGGGCCTCTCAAATGGTCTTTGCCTTTCTTTCCACCGTTTGGAAATAATGAAGCATTTGTGATCCAGATTATTTTCGGCATGAAATGAGAGCAGAGATATAATAAAGAAATGTACAAAGATATAGCAGATATCCAATAATATAACAAATATATATTAGAGATATAACCATAAACACAGAGATACAGTGATACACAATTTCTATTAATGAGCGAAATGTACAAAACTGTAGAAATACAGAGTGAAAGACTCGCTAGAATGGTGGCAACTTATCTCTGAGAAGAGATGTGATGTCTACAGTCATTCACAAGAATATGATTATTACAATGATGCTCCAAAAGCATTTTTAATATAAATAAAATCCAAAACCCTAACCCCAGAAGATGAAAAGCCAACAATTTTGTGGACCCCGTTTTGGGTAGTTTGGTGTATCAACTTCCCTGGGGCGTAACTTTGGCATACGATCTCTATTTGGGGCGCACAATAGCTCGTTGAAAAGGTATTGATGAGGAGATTCATTTTGGGGGAGAAATTAGAGCCTTTAAACATCATTCAGGTGCCCGATCGCAAAAAAACTTCGTTTAGGTCCTTAAAATGGTCCCAAAAGTTTAGGAACAAAAAAACTGCTAAAAATAGTAAATTGCCAGAAGATTGCTTTGAGTCAGCTGGAATAGGTGGGTGGCCACCGATATCCATGTGGATCAATTTTTTATGGGACTATCCATTTTCCAAGACTTGTTGGGATGATGTAAGTCAAGGCAAGTGATTGCTATTAGCGGCAATTCATTGGCACACAACTTTGTTTGGTGACTCCAAGTCTTTAGCTCACTCTTCTCTTAGTGGGCATTTGACACTATCTTGTATTTTTTTCCCTATTTTTCGTTTGGAAACTTTATGCAAATATGTTTTTGAGAACGAGTTTATCTCTTTGTTGTCATATGTGGACATAGAAAGTACATATGCAAATTTTGACAAAAGAAGTTTTGCTTATCAAGGATGCCAAATTGTTAGAATTTAATGCCTATTTAAATTTTATTTATGTTTTTGTAGCATCAAAAAAGAAGATGTAAATACCATTATGTATACAATTCTTTGTTTTGTTTTTCTTTGATGAAAATATATTTATGTGAATACATGAAGTTAAAAAAATGACAATACATATATGACATTGAGAGCATGAAACACAATCTAGACACAAAATAATTTGACATAAGAATGAAAATAACTTTGAATAGATTTTGAATGGGGCTCATTAAAGCTTTCGATTTATCCCTAATGGAAAGTAAAGAATAATCTAGAAATTGAATCTTATTAGACTCTGACATTATGTACATTCAAATAGCCTCGAAAAATATTATCGCAAAAAAATAAAACATTTTAAAAAACTTAGTTAAAATTTGCACTCATAAAAATAAAACATCAAACATCAAGTAAACACAAGAAACTAAAAATTTATTCAACTTTCAAATCACAAAAATGTTAAAATAGAGAAATTATTGTTTCAAAAAAAGCTTAATATTAAGATTACAAGACACTTGCTAAAAACCTATGTAAAGCTTGAAGTAAAGCCACCTAATACATACATGGAATTGAAAAATAAGGAGACAAAGTAGCCATCTCGGTGAAAAATATCAACTAAACAACATTAACTATGTTTTAATTAACATTGTAGAAGATGATTTCTACATAGAATTTTCAAAATACATTTTGTTATCACTTTTTTCACATTTTGCACCATTTGATCTCTATGTTGGTAATATTTCTAAAATTGTTCAATTACTTTCGAAGGTTTTATTCATAATAATAATAATCTATTTTTAAGATCATGACTAAGTTAGACATCAAATTGGTGCATGAAACTCCCTCTGCCCAACGATTTCATTGGTAAAGTTTATGGAGATATACATACCCTACCCCCTCTGGATTTAAACTTATGACCTTTTAGGAAGAAACACATGTTCTTAACCATTAAGCCCATATAAAAGACAAATTTACTTTAATCACAATATAAACTTATCCTAATTAAAATCAAAGTTTATCAACGAATAATATAAATCTATAAAAATTTAATATTCTAAAATCCATAAAAAAAAATAATAATAATAATACTCTAACCATAAACAATGACATCATCTAAAGAAATAAAGACTTAGGTACCTCTCCACTTTATTTAACATCCTCATCATTTACCTCTACCTTGAACTTGTCTAACTATTTAGCCCTATCACCTATCGTGTTAGTACGCAAGCCTCCAAAAAAATTGTTCAGATAATATCGTGTTAGTACGCATTGCATTAAATCATGGCTTCGAAAAGAAGAAGAAAACTTGTTTGTTGATACTTGTACTTTTCATCCTTTGCCTTCCTCATAAAAGGCTTGGCTTGATAATATATGAAGCCTTCTCCTTCCATGCACATCATTCATAGCCATAAAGCAAGCAATACTAAAACTTAATCAAAATAACAAGTTGTGAGTGACTAAGTTCACCCAGTAAAGTTTGAGAGAGCCAATATTACAAACCCCTTTGTAAGGATGAAAGTTTAAATGAAATCCAAGTTTGAGAGAGCCAATATTACAAACCTTTGTGAGGATGAGGGTTTAAATGAAATCCTTTTTCAAAAAATTCATTATTGCAAAGATCTCACTCTATATTATTTTTATGAAAGGAAATATGTTTTGTAGTATTTCTAAAAGTGAAAAATCGATGTAATGATGCAACATTTAAATCTTGATTTCATAGTTTGGATGGTTGGGTAATGTGTTTGTTATTTTCTTCACTCGGGTTTAATCCGTAAAGTGAACATGTGGTTCGTTGTGATAAGGCTAGAAGAGTAGGCACCCCTTGGGATAGAAGTTCATACCCCTGGTCAGTGTGCTTCGGGATGTCTTAGCCCGTGCTAAGTCATAAATTTCTTGCTAGGTGTTGACTTGCGGATTGTTGGCATTAGCCTAAAAGTTATAGTGGTAGTCGACCAAATTTACACCTAAACCTCGCCCAAATAATCCCAGTAAATTACCAATTCCTCTAAATCTAAAAAAAAAAACAATACTCAAACAACGTGTTCGTTCATGTTACAAAAATATCCTATTTTAAAAAATACTAGAGAGAAACATTCTCTCATATAAAACTTTCGTGCGTCTAGAGATATTTTTAAAAAGTTGGTTAAAAAATGTGATCTAAAACGTGGTGCGTCACATTAGAATGGAACATCTATGCTCCATTTTTATATAAGGCCATCATGATTCGTAAGACGTGTTTGTTTTTATTATCAAAATTGCTAGAACACTTGCGCTTACCTAAAACCTCCGTATTGAAAGATTTAAAACATTTTTATAGGGAAACTTGGGGGAGAATGGGTTTTTAAATAACATTGGGGGAGATCAAATCATTTAAAGAGAACATTGAAAAGATATAGAATGAATAACATTTGAACAATTATTTTTTTCCACTATTTTGATATGATCAAATCTTAAAATATGGAAAGTGGAATTAAGAATATATAGAGTGAATAACATTTAAACAATTATTTTTTTCCACTATTTTGATATGATCAAATCTAAAATATGGAAAATGGAATTAAGAATTTCCGAATAATAGAGAATATACATTAGAGGTTTCCATATTCTTCCATTAATGACCTCTTTTGATTGAATTTTATTCTCTTGTTCTATAAGTTTAGGTTTTTTTTTTCAAATGTCTTTACATGGGGTTTTAAATGGTCGTGTCATTGTGATAGAACCCTAAAGATATTGGTCCCTTGGTCCATCTGTAATCATCAACTTTTTTTATCAATTTTTTATTAAAAACTTTTTCAAGATTCGTAGTGCCTTACGAAATGGATATGCATACCAACGCATTAGTATAGGTATGGAGCACCATAGAGGTCCAGTTTTAAAAAAACATGAACATTATTTTGATGCTCCTATATGATAATAATGCATCAATGCACTTATTCAACTTAAACATATATGAATGTTTGTTAAGGTAAGAATACATTGACATCGAAATGTCTAATTATATAATTATTTGTAGAGATTATATTGTGATAAAATGGCTAAACCACAAGATAAGAAAGGGTTGATTGCAAAATATGTGCTACTAACTTATCATCAATCAATTTGAATGATAATCGTTGTATTAATTTACAACTACTTTCAATTACTACAACATGTATCTTTCAATTATAACTAAAGCATATTTTAGCTAAACACATGAATCAAAGTATGCCTTGAAGCTACATGACAATGTGATTAAATTTGACATGAAATTGGTGCTTTGAATCAATGTGTGAATATCAAGAATTAATAGAGTTTTCTAAAGCAAGTATATTATCCAGGGAACATAGTTTTCCCAGATCAGTATATAAGTACTTAACTTTAATTTGTATGTTTGTAGCTGGAACAAATGGAAGTTGGTCAATTTAAAATGTACTTTGAAGGAGTAAGTGAATATTACAAAAAAAATAGAGGCTTTTGAGGTAAATATACTAATAAATGATCTAGCTAAGATTAACATGGTCTAATGTGTCTTTGGTTAAATTATGTTTCTTTAGTGTGCATTTGTAATTATCTAATCTGATGGTCATGATTATGTTCTAGAAATAAATTGATCCAATGGTTCATCTTCTCCTCCATACTAATGGTTGTTGATTCATGGTTTAACACCTAATTGGTCCATGATCTCTATTTAAATAGCATCTATGGCATTTGTTGATGATCGATTGTGAGAAACTCATATGTAAACAATTTTCATTTTGCATTAATATATTGCCTCAAGAGGTCATGTTGGTTGGGGTTATGGACTATTTCCCTCTCTGAGGGTTTTAACCACATAATACACTAGTGTACTGATCTTTGATTTATTTTTCTAAGAAGTTTCCTTAAGTTGTTCGACTGTGTGGGGCCTGCAATTTCAGGCCTACATTTTTACGTGAATGCGAAGGAAGGGTTCCCTCTCTTAGTCTCTAATTAGGATACGTGACACTATGGAGCTCCAACATCGTGTCAATTCTTTTTTTCTAGCAAGTTGAGGGCCTTTCTGTCAACCTAGATGTGCACAATTATGGAACTTGACGTTTTGGTCTATGGTGAGGAGCTAGTTTCCTAGGGTGATATATTTGTTTTAGACCTCGAGTTCATCCCCAACCAGATGGGTAGGAAAGCTTGATCCCTGAAAGAACCTAGAACGTTGATAGAGCCACGTGGCTTGACAGATGGTAGGTTGACATCGTGTGATTTGAATAGCATTCACGTGGAAGCATAAATAGTGTGTGTGATGGATCACCCCTAGCTCTCACATGTGAGAGGAATCACTCCACATTCTCCTCTGTAATAGCCGAAAATGTTTGTAAGCAGTAAGAAATAAATGCTTCCCTTAATGTGCTACTCTCTCCCCAAAGCTCCATTTCTCATGCCTTGGATCCATTACACATCCCTAAACATGTTTTCAGAGACAAAAATTATGAAAAGGATACAATGTTGAGGGTGGTAGATCAACAAAAAAAAAGTGTATCAAGGCCAGAGTGGAGAAGGTGTCCATGGTCGTTAGCAGAGATGTCCAGATAGAAGACTTGCTTGGAATCATGGGTAGAACCCTAGTAGGTCAGTGATGTGGGAAGACAGTCAAACAAATTCGTTGAAGGAATGGTTGGAGTTTTATTAGAATCCATCACTAGGTTATATCCATGTATTTCACATGTTGTTTTGCATATGGTTATGTTTCAAATTCTCCTCAGAGAAAGATGTTGAATCGATCCTGGAGTGAGAGTGGAGTTGGGGCCCCTCAAGGCCAATGCTCCAAAAGTGGATATAGATTTTACCCCTGTTCAGGCTCAGGTGGTTGTTCAATGAGTGTGGGTGATTCTCCCCAGCCTCTTGCTGTTTTTTTGGAATAAACCAACTTTGATGACCATTGACAACAAGCTTGGGAAGTTTTGTGGCCTGAAGAATTACTGGGAATCCAAGGCGGATCGACGTTGGGCCTGGGTCCAGATTGAATTCAACTTCTGGGATGGTCTAATTGGAGAAATCGAGTTGGTTTGCGAGGAAAATATATGGAGATAAAAAGTGGAATATTGTCGATTACCATTCAAATGTTTTTTATGCCATGAAGTCAAACACTTCCAAAATCAATGCAAAAAGGTAGTACCAGAGGTCCCCACCAAGAAAAAGATATGGGTTCTGAAAACTAATGCATCATCGGGTTCTAAAAACTAAGGAATCATCAAGGAATGACGTTCAAGGAAAATGTTTAGCTCTTAAAGATGCGAAAGTGGACCTTTTCATGGCGTCATACGATGCTCCAGAGGATATTGCAAAGCAATCTTTTGCCCCTCTTGTATTGACTCCCAATAAGAATACTCTATGTTCTTTGGACCTTGTATTTTCTCTTTTTCCTCCCACGCAATCAGGTGAAACAAAGGATGATTCTTCCCCTACCCCAACGGTCAATGTTTTAGTTGTTTCTCCCTGAAAGAGAAGCCTCCCATGTTACTCTCCCTATCTTAGCCACCTATCCCCTGGGAGCCCCTAAGAATTTTGAAAAAGTTAGCTAGTGTGGGAGGGTTGGAAACTATCCTCACCTCCCTGCTTGAAGGTGGAGGCTTACCTGCTAGTAAAGGTTATGCTTTGATATCATGAGTAAGGCTTAAACATGATTCTTTGTGACTCAAAGCATTGTTCTTGGCGCTCTCTAGCCCAATCTTGTAGGAAAGAAATTTCACCTATCGAAGGCACAACATAACGCTGTGAAGGATGTCAAGAAAGGGAAACAAACTACCATTGTCAGGGCCCTTGGAGTAGGGAAAGCCCTTAAAAGGGTTCCCTCATGATAGTCCTTTATTTCAATGAGAGAGGGGTTGGGGGTTCCTGTAAAAAGATAGCCCTCAAAAAAATCATTTAGAGCCACAAGTCGGATATCATCTTAATTCAGGAAACAATGGTGGATGGGGCTCATGCCAGAGCTGTCTTTGAACCATGGCTCAAAAATTGGTCATTTTGTTTGTTGGGTGTAGATGGGCAATCGAGAAGACCACTTACTGGGTAGATTCCATATTTTAAAGCTCACTTAGAGTGAACACTAATCTCTGCCATTTATATCCAGTTGGAAGAAAAAAATTTAGGCTTTAGATTGATAGTGTTGAACATATATGGGCCGTATGCAGACTGTGTTCCCTTCTGGGAAAGTCTACCAGCATCTAATGTATTGGAATACTCATGCATACTCACTGGGGGAGATTTGAATCTCATGTTATCTTCAAGAGAGGTATGAGGGGTAAATGTAAGGCTAAACCCTCAAAGTGGTTTTTTTACATCGTTTTTTGAAAAACGCAAGTTAGTAGATGTGAAACCAACAAAGATGGTACCAACGTGGAAAATTTTTTGAGTCAATTACGCAACAATCTCTAAGATGTTAGATTGATTCCTAGTGTCGGAATAATTGATGAACAAAAATTTCCTAATAAATTCATGGGTTTCCCATGGAGGTCTCTCAGATCATCTTCCAAGTCTTTTTCAATTGGCCTCCAAGAGGGAGAATCCTCCTTCTCCCTTTAAGCTAAACCACACTTGGCTATTGGAGTAAGATTTTTGGAAAATAGTTGAAGAGACATGGGTGCAGTTGAATTCCAGATCTTCATCCTCCTTTATGAAGCAGATGGCTAATAACATTTCACATATTAAATATGTCTCAAAGAAGTGGAGCAAATCCTTCAAGGACAAGACTCAATCATTGTTGAAAGAGGCAGAGGCAAAGAATGAGAGATTATATTCAGGTATAGCCTCGGGATCTCTCTCAATATCCAAATTAACTCATCTTCTCACTATGGAAGCATGCAAGAACTCTATATTGGAAAAATAAAATGTTGCTTGGTGCATTAAGAGCCGCGTCATTTGGACAAAAGAGGGCGATAACAATACCAATTTTTTTCACCAGTTCAACAATCATCAAAAAAAATTGAACTTGATTTGGGAGATCAAAACATTGAATGGTGCTAAGGTTTATACGTTCAAAGAAATGGCTGAGGAAGGAGTGTGCCATTTCAAAACCTTATTTTTGGAAAAAAACGGGTGCATGTTTTAGGAAATCCTTGAATTTATATCTAAAATACCAAATGTGGTTTCAAACGAAATGAATCAGGATTTGGAGGAGGAGGTCTCTGAGGCAGAAGTCTTAGCGGCTCTTAACTATATGAAAAATGGTAAGATTCCTAGGCTGGATGATCTCACTGTTGAATTCTTCATTAGTTTCTATGAAATGGTTAAAGAAGAGTTTTTAAAGGTGGTTAGAGAGTCTCAGGGGAAGGGAAGATGGTGGGTTCATTGAATTCGACCTTTCTTACTCTTATACCTAAAAAATAAGATGGTGTAGCACTCGATGACTATATATCGATTATGTGTTGCAATGTTATCTACAAATTAGTGGAAAATATCATTGCTCTAAGATTAAAACTGATCCTAAGCAAATTCATTATTGAAGAACAATTCAATTTTATGCAACGAAGGAAAATCCACGATGCGGTGTCGATAGCGCAAGAGGATCTTCACTTGAACAAGTTGTCAAAAAAACCTACATCTATCCTTATGTTGGATCTTTCTAAATTTTATGGTCGTGTAAATTGGACCTTCTTACAATTAGTATTGCTAAAAACGGGTATGCATCTATCCACCATAAATTGGATTATGAGCTGTGTAGAGTCTGGTTTTTTTGTAGTATTGATCAACGACTCTCCCTCTAATTTATTTCGAGAAACCAGGGGGCTCAGATAGGAGTTCCCTTTATTCCCCTTCCTTTTTCTCATTGTAGACGACGTTCTAAGCAAGTTGATCCATGAATCTAGATCAAAAGGTGAGCTAAGGGGAGTTAATGTTTATGATCAAGTGTCTGTCACTCACCTATTCTTCATGCATGATGTGCTTTGATTCACTCAAGGGTGTTCGAGGGATTTATCTTCGTTGAAAGGAGTGTTGGATTTATATTACAAATCTATGGGTGTGGAAATAAACCAAGAGCAATCTTGTATTATCCCTTGCAGTCTGTCATAATCTATCCTAATTCAGTTAGTCACTCTTCTCCCTTTCCCACAAAAATAGTTAAATTTTCAAATACCTTGGTTTATTTTTTAAAAACAAATGGGTATAAGTATGTTGACTGGACATGATTGTTTAAAAAATTTGAAGCATGTATATCTATTTGGGTTAACCTTTATTTCTTGAGAGGGGAATATTTAAACTTGATCAAGTCAGCTTTAGAAAGCATTCCCGTGTTCTAGCCATCGATAGTGGAGGTGCCAAAAGACATCCTCACAAAAATAAAAATAAATAAGCTTTCAATCCCTTTGGTCGAGAGTAAGGCTAGTTGGAGGCATTCCCCTTGTCAAGTGGAGCCGAGTGGCATTTCCAAAGAAGCTAGGATGATGGATTTTTAAAAATGTATATATATTTTCCCTATCTTTGGTAGCTAGAAGCTTGTGGAGGCTCACCTATAACTTGTCTCTTTGTGGAAAAGTCATGAAATCAAAATATTTGCAGGATATGTCTTTTGAGGATTAGTGTTGACAACCTATAAAGTCCTCCAGTGGTTCTATCATGTGTAAATCTTTGGTTTCAACCTTTCCCCTCGTGGGTTTGTATACGATATGGAACATAGGTAATGGCCAAAAAGTGAGAATCGAGAAACACCCCTGGATGGGCGCTAAGGAGGAATTACATATCTTTGAAGTTATTCTTTGCGCTCTCCATGAGGTAGGAATATTGTCTCTCGAGGACACACAATTCCAACCTTTGCAGGTATGTGGGAGGCCTGATTGGAATTCATGCATGAAGATAGGTCTGGAGGGTTCTTTAGTGGTCGAGTGGAATTCCTATGTAGGAAAACTGGTATCCAAATTCATTAAATTAAAGGAGAAGGAGAATAATACCTTCTGTTGGTCCAAAATTGCAGGCACTGGGGAATACATTACTAAGTTTGGGTATACAACCTTAATGGAAGCTATTGTTATTCTTCGGTGAAAGGAAGTGGTGGTGGAGCATCCTATGCAAACTTCATTCCCCACTGGAAAGAAAAATAACAATGTGGCTTGCTCTTACCAAGAAACTATTAATGTGGGAGAAGGGTCTAAAACATGGATGGATTGGCCCAATCCGTTTCACTTTATGAAAAGTTAATGAGGAATCCAATGCTCATTTGTTTATTTCTTGATCTTATGCAATGCAGGTTTTCCAGTTTTTATTGACAAAATTCGAGAAAAAGTCAAACCAGGGACATCTAGAATTGGAAGCTTGCTTGCGATCATGGTTGGAGGACAAATCAGTAAAAGAATTGGAAGGACTTCCTTGTTTCTTGGTCAATGGATTATGGTGGGTGTGCAATTACAACATCTTCAGAAACATGGACATACCCAAAATGGATTTGAGTTGCGTGTATTTACTTTTTAAGCAAAATGGATGCGATTTATGGAAGGTTCCATGCTTTGTCATCTTTCTTTTCATGCTTACACCATAATGTGTAGTGTGAGTGTTGAGTTCAATTGTATTTGATCCTCATGGCGAGTAAAACAATATTTTGTGGGCTTGTTGGGCTGTGGTTTAGTGGTTGAGATAAGACTTTTACATTTTAATTACTTAAAAGAAATAAATCCTTAGAAATTTAGTTGTAGTGTGAGCATTGAGTTCAATTGTGATTGATCTGGATAGGCACTGATAATTACTCAAAAGAAATAAATCTTTGGAAATTTAGTTGTAGTGTGAGCATTGAGTTCAATTGTGATTGACCTCGATAGGCACTGAAATATTTTCTTGTGAGTTCATCAGGTTGTATTTTAGTGGTTGAGATGGGGCATCACCATGTTAATGACTCAATTTTAGACCTTGTAGAACATAGTGATCCAGAAATCAAGTTGTTAGATGAATTGGATAGTGTTTCATATTCAACATTCTTTTTTTTTTCATTGAGCTTTGATGCTTTTATGTGAGAAAAGTTATTTTCAATAAATTGATTTATTTTAGACTAAATTTACAAGAAATTTCAGATGTATTTAGGTATTTAGTCTCCAATCTTGTACTATAAATATAAATATTGATCTTTGGTATCTAGTCCTTCAAAATCGTTTACCATAAATATATATTATTATGTAACATAAAAATAGTGAAATGAAAAGATTTTTTCCACCAAATATTGCATTCATTGGGTCTGTTGTACATATCAATTGGTATTCGTTATATAAGCCAAAAATCATGGTAGATTGCTTGGTAAGGAAGTATCAACCAAGACCCATATGTTTTTTTTTTTGCATAAAGATATACAAGTCATAAATTTAGAATTCTTTTTAACAAATGATGAATTTGAGTTGCGTGTATGTACCTTTTAAGCAAAATGGATGTGATTTATGGAAGGTTCCATGCTTTGTCATCTTTCTTTTCATGCTTTCATGCTTACACCATAATGTGCACTGTGAGTGCTGAGTTCAATTGTATTTGATCCTAATGGCTAGTAAAACAATATTTTGTGGGCTTGTTGGGCTATGGTTTAGTGGTTGAGATGGGACTTTTACATTTTAATTACTCAAAACAAATAAATCCTTGGAAATTTAGTTTCCGTGTGAGCATTGAGTTCATTTTAATTACTCAAAAAAAAAAAATCCTTGGAAAATTTGGTTGCAGTGTGAGCATTGAGTTCAATTGTGATTGATCCCGATAGGCACTTAAAAAAATTCTTGTGAGTCCATTACACTGTATTTTAGTGATTGATATGGGACATCACGATGTTAATGACTCAAGTTTAGACCTTGTAGAGCATAGTGCTCCGAAAATCAAGTTGTTAGATGAATTGGATAGTGTTTCATATTCAACATTCTTTTTTTTTCATTGAGCTTTGATGCTTTTTATGTGAGAAAAGTTATTTTCAATAAATTAATTTATTTTAGACTAAATTTACAAGAAATTCCATATTTATTTAGGTCTTTAGTTTGCAATCTTGTACTATAAATATAAATATTGATCTTTTACCATTTATTTAGAGTATCATGTCTAAGGTGACAACGTCTTCCAAGATGGATTGGCTTGGGATTCTAGTTTTTGGTTAATCTTCCTTTTCAAAAACTTGGTTCTTAAAAATTATAATAGAAAATTGTTTTTTATATCTTCATACAATTATTTGGTTGAAAAAACTACTTTTAATAAATAACAAAAAAACATATATTGTACACCAAAAAAATGCATTTAATCTAGATATATAGATATTTAGAGCCATCTAATATTGTAACAAACGTCCCTCTAGTTCTTAGAATTTGGTGATACAAAAAGTTAAATTTCCCATATATCTAGAACTCTGATAGATTTTTTGACAATTTGGGTTGATTAGAATTGGACAAAACTCCTAATAACATTGCCCCGCCATGCACAAATCTTGAATCGTGGTAGAACTTTATTGATACTTGAATTTTTTGTCGAATTCTTATCAAACTTGTGGCTGGAAAAAGGGTCTACTTGTTACAAGATTTGCTTACTCGGAGGTTTTTTTATATGTTTATATACTCTACAGAAATGATATAAAATAAAAAGATAATGAAAGAGGTTGGGGGCCATTGTCCATGTATGATAAAGGAAGATGGAAGCCATATAGGGGTTGTGTCTAATATATTTTCAAAGCAAAATGTCAAAACAAAATGATAGAGGAAAGTTTGTTCAACCACTCAAAGTTATGTGAAGTATGAATTTAAGTCCAATTGTCAATGAGGAATATGTGGCTAGACTCCATCAAAGGGATCTGATTGATAAGTTCAATATTATTTAGCTCCCAACTAAAAACCATTATAATATGAATTTAAAAGGATTAAGAAACCAAAATTGTGGGAGTTGTGGTGGTAATATCCATTGGAAGAGGATATTTTGTTCTTGTTTTTGAGATAATGTAGAGATGGAAAATATTTGAAGGACATTGTTAGTTCATGGGGATCAATGGCCTTTACCTTGACTTATGGACCTTGAATTTTGTGGATATTATCAAGGAGTCACTCTCTAAATTTTGTGCCTAGGTTCGGTTACATTTCATCCTCTTGTATAATATCGAATGATAGAATGTTCCAAATAATGAATATACTTTAGATGCACTTATGATGGTCTCATATCATTCAAAAAAGTGAAATAACTACGTTTTTTTAGAAATAAATTTTATAAAGTCAATTTGGCTACACTGCCATGCTATGGGGGGCATATATGTCGTCAAAGTCACCTAAGGCTTGCACCTAGCCTCATCCAAACCCACTGAAGGGGTTTTCAACCTAGGCCTCCATATTAATACAAGCCCAATCACCTCATTGATTCCCACTAGACTATACTCCCATGGGCAAGGAATAACTACTTGCAAAAGGATTTGTGTCAAATTTGACTTGGAAAAATGGCTCCTAAAATAAATAAATTTGAAGATTTCAGAGTCGAATGCATTCTAAAACATGGACTATGAATAAGCCTCATTTCAATGTGTTTATTGTTACTAGTATGGACATTCATAATAGACTATGAAAAATTGAAAAATCATATGGCTCTTATCAACAATTGGATAATCTAGAAGCTCAACCAAAATCAATTGTAAGAGAGAGGAAATAATCCTCATTTAAATAATAGATTTGAAGTTATAAAAAAAAGATCAAAGAATACTTTCTCCATCAAATCTCTTCAAAGTCCTTTAATATTCCCTCTTTGGACACATCCTTCCATTTGAATTCTCTCTTATAAAATACAAGGTTTGTCCCATTTGACATGATCCTCCTCCCAAAGACCTTTTGTTGATGACCTCTCCTCAATTAGACACTCAATAGACTTCTCCTTAGAAGTCTTTTGGAAATTTTAAAAGAGATTTCCCAAAGTCTCTTCATGATGATTCTAATTCTATAATTACCTTCCCCCTAGGTTCAAACTCCCATCCCATGAGGTTGTAGGTGGAAAAAATGAAAAAAATTGTTGCAAAAACGATTTGAGAAATCAAGAGGCCAAAAAAGAGAAGTCACTAGGAAAACAAATATAATAGAAAGATTCACTAAAAATTCAGAGTTAGAGGGTTAAGTAACAAGTATGAAGATCTTATCTTGGAATAGTAGAGGCTTAGGACCAAGCATAAACGTTAGTTTTATGAAGATGAAAATCACAAACGTAGATCCATATGTTATGTTGGATTAGGAAACTAAATTAGCTTGAGATAATATCTAAAGGATTAAGCGTAAGGGATGAAGAAATGCAATTTTAAAGTTGCAAAGATAATTTACCATTCTAGAGCTATTATCACCATTCCAAAGTAGTGAGTTGTCAAGCACAAAGATTGTGTTTATTTTGATGTTTGGCTATGATTCAATTTATCCTTTTTGGCCATGGGAGAAAACTCTAGCATAACTAATGTGCATAGTACCAAATAATTTAAAAAGAGAGGGAGTCATTTATCAACCTTATTGGAGGATAAACACATTAATATCCATAAAACTCATGTAGTAATTGGAGACTTCAACACAATTTTTTCATAAAAAATAAGAAAAAGGGAAGATCTAGACTAGAGATTCATTCAAGAAAAAAATGGAACTTTTCATAGAGGAACCAAATCTAGTGGATCTTCCTCCAATAGAATTCACCTTCACTTTCATGTAGACTAGAGATGGAACAAGGTGAGAAGTAGTGGCATTGAACTAGGACACAAGGAAGTGCCAATACCTTACTCAAAGAATCATACTATAATACCAACCAATGCATGCCAAAGGTGAAGCAAGGTTAAAAGAGCCTAAAAAATCCTTTGGGTGAGCAGAAGTACACCAAACTTGCTCTCGAGAATGGAAGATTGTATTGTCAACTAACTTTAGTGTGTGTTCAGACAAAAAATAGAGAAAACAATGACATGGAAACAATAAGACAAGATCACATGAGATTAAGACGAACATGTTCCACTTGTTTTGGGCACTCTATTCTTCATCATATGTATATACATGTGTATAGAAGAGACATAATTGGTATATATAAGTTTAGCACAAGTTCTATGCACACTCGAATTTAAAAAAAAAAAAAAAAACATTTCATTTAAAAGGGAAAACTTCGATGAGAAGAAGCTAAAAACTATAATAATCTAGTTAAACATAAAATAAAGCTGGAAAAAGTAATGCTGAAATCATATAGCTAAATGTGAAAAGCATAACACTAAAAGATAAAAGTGAAAATCATAAATTAAAAAGGAAAAAAACAAACAAAGATAATAGGAAAAAAATAAAAGAAAACAAAACCTTGTTCAAACCCTACAAAACCCTCATATCGTGATCATATCTAGGGAACCACCGATCATATCGCGAAACTCTTGGCTAAGAAGAATATCAAAACCTTGTTCAAACCCTACCAAACCCTCAAACAACTTTTTAGAACAACCAAAGTTAAATTTGACCCAATGCTTGGTTCGAGAGTTTACCAAATTTCTTGTTCCTGTAGGGAATATTACGTAGGTCAAACTGGTAGAACCTTTAAAGTTGGGCTTAAAGAGAATATAGTTGATACAACCTATAATCGAATATCCAAATCAACGATATCGCTGAACACTCTTTTAAATCCAAGCACCTTATTTACTTTGACCAAACAAACATTTTAGCCTCAACCCCTCATTACTCCTCCTGTCTCATTCAAGAATCCCTTGAAATCGAAAAACATCTTAATAACTTTAATCGCGAAGATGTCTACAAACTTAGCCAGTCCTGGAAGCACACCATTCATCACCTTGACCATTAGGCTTCCTCCTTTGATATTTCAGTTGCATGATCATCTCCAGCCTTTCCCTCATCCACTCTTATTACTCGGTTTCTTTTCCTCGCATCTATTTGTTACTCTCTTTGCATATTTTCTCTTCATCTCTTTGAATTTTGCTTATCTCATTGGTTTCATCGTTTAACGTATCCACTTTATATATATATATATATATATATATATATATATATATATATATATATATATATATATATATATATATATATATATATATATATCGCTTAATTAAAGAAATCCTTTGACTTTATTTTATTATTACCTCACTCTTAAATAGAGAAATCCTTTTACTTTATTCTATTATATTATTATCTCATAATAATTATAGTAAATATCACACTTAATTAATGAAATCTTTTTGCTTTCATTATCAATCTTTCCTAACAACTCACTTTAATTATTATTCTCTTTCTTATGCCTACTTTTATTTCTTTAATAAAAATCCTATTAATCCCATTATGAATCGTTATCATTAACTTTTTTGAATACTATTTACTAAATTTTTTTTGTAAATCAGTGTAGGAATCTATATTACTTGTAGGTATTATGATACAAAAAAATGGGGGATCCTGGTCTGCCTAGAAGGAAACCAGACTAGGGGGTCCCTGCTGCTAGTGTTGGTAGTTACGGTGGATGTATCTAGTCTGCCACAAAGGGAAACCAGACCAGACCTTCCATATCCAGTTTCAAAAGCATAGACATAAAGAACTAACTAAAGCTTTCCAACTAAACCAGAGTCTGTTACAGGTTTGAACTAACCTTCTACTACCTGGGCATAGCTTCCATTAAACTAACAAAACCAAAAATCTGTACCTAAGAGGCGTTACAGCCCCTGGGGGTGCTCCTTCCCGCCATCCGCCTGACCCTTATTATCCTCCTTTGGAGAGATCGTGCGGGTCTTTCTAATTTGGGCTGGTGTGCCTTGTCCATCCACCGGTGTGATGTCCATTTGATGAACATATCATAGGTAAAGGTGGAACTGAGCCGTCAACCACTCTAGCTTGCATTTTTGGTCCTTCTCTACCTCTACTAACAGTTTGATGATTGTCTCCAGATCGTTGAGATGATGCTGGATTTAGTCCAACATGGTCTTGGTTTCTCGGTTATCCTCCTATCTTTCTTCCTCCCTTTCTCATTTCACTTTCTCGATCAACATCTTCGTTATCCAGGCCATATCTACCATTTTGTGGTAGAGGGTTTCCCTGGGTCGCGTAGCCCCCGGATCAGTCACCCAGTCCACTTCCAACGCCATGTCACCCCACTCTTTTCCTTTGCACTCGTCCTTTAGTTCCTCTTCCCACCGAGTAATTTCTTCCTTCCCCTTTGACGAAACTATACTGTGGAAGGTGCCCTCCACATCTTTCGCTGCCTGCTCCATTCTTGTTAACCGTCGCAAACTTTCTGGGAATTCCTTCACAAGGGGGATCCTCTTCCTTTGCATGTGCTTCAGTCATGCCATCCCTCTTTGCCTACCACAAATCCTTATTTGGCTATTATGCATGTCCCTCACTTCACAAGTTTCCTTAATCACTCTTCCCTTGAAACTATATTGACGCTTACTGCTATGCTTCTTTTGTTTTCTTTTTCTCCTGTTGTCCCTCTTCTTATGGCATTTCCTTCATTGTGGGCCTGTACTTCCTGCCATAATTTTCCCAAGGTGGTGAGCGCTCTCGTCATTATTTGTTGGTAAGGATTGTTTGATCATGATGGTACCACCTTTATCCCTATCCTTGCCACTTCCCTTACTCGCTTGCGATCCAATTGTGCCTATCCCCGTACTTGTACTGGGGGTTGGTGGATCGTTCCTGGTTATCATCATCTCCTCATGCCTTAATTCTTTCGTTGCATTCGGCTTGTTGGTTGGCCATTCAAACTTGCTATCCCCATGACTCTTGCTGATATATCATTCTTGCTTTCGTTCTCCCACATGTTTCCTATAGTGATCACGCATGATAATTGGTGGCCAAGTGTTAGGCAGTCATACTCTACTTGGATCCCACGTTCTTTTGAGAAGCCTTGCGTTGTCCTCCTTGATGTGACTATCACTTTTAAAGCTTCCATCGCAATATTTTGCTACCAGGTGGTTGTAGTATGTCCTAAGTTTCCTGCTCAGTATCCTGGTCCGGGCCTCGTCTAGTTTCGGGCCTTCCTTGTTGACCCCCTCGTTGGTGAGTTTGTTTGCTAGTGCATTCGTTGTCCTGTGCACCCACCGAAACTCCACTGTGATCAAGGTTCTCATATGCTCCTGGATTTTTTGCAGGGACTGTGTTAGGCACCATTGTCACTGCACCTTTCCCACTCTAGTGTTGTTTTGGAGTCTTTTTGTCATGTTGATAACCAGGGTGGAGTCACCTTCCACAATGGTGTTTTTCATCCCTTCTCTTCGTAGGATTTCAAGGTCGAGCTCTAGGGCTATGAATTTCGTTGCATTATTTTTTGAGTTGCCTATGCTCCCAGCATACAGGTGGATGATATTGCATCCGCTGTCTCTGATCACTCCACCTGCTCCTACCACTCTCGGATTTCCCTTCGTCACCCCGTCAAAATTTAGTTTGAGGATCCCTGGCGGAGGAGGGGTCTAGCTATGGAATCCTATCTGGATCTGCGATTCATGGCCCACAGGTATGCTATAGCTCCAATATTTCAGATAGAAAAATTCCAGGATGTGGGAGTCTTGGTCTGTAAGTTGAATTTTCTCCTTATTGTGGTTATGGCTCAACACCATTTCTCTTATTTGAGAGACTATTCCATCCTTTAGCCTCTTTGTCGGCAGGTTGTCATTCCTGAAAATGTGCATGTTCTTTTCTTTCCAGATCACCTAGATGACCATCCTCGGCGTTAGACTCCAACATAGGTTCACCATTTCATTTTCACTGTATCTATCGTTCCAGTCTTTGATGGTTGCTCTGATATTCCCCCTGACTCTGCTCGATTGGCGGTAGATGCATGCCACCCAATCCCAAATTGTGGCTGTGTAGCTGCATTCGTCGAGGAGGTGATCAGTTGTTTCCTCCTTGACCTCACAAATATGGCAGCGAGAGGGACCTATGAAACCCCTTTTCATGAGGTTCTCCCAGGTTAAAATTTTGTTGTGTAGTACTAGCCATTCGAACATTTTGATTTTTTTCCATTGGGGACTCTTCCAGATATTTTCCCATTGTGGCCCATGATGTAAGACTGAGCTTATTTTAGGTTAATTTTTCCCCCATTTTTCCCGCCCCACCTCAATTGATAATCTTCTTCAGAGACCCCGATTTTCCTTTTCCCCAATTCCTTCTCCACCACTTTCGTTATTGTTTCGATCTGGGCCCCATTTTGTGGATTAATATTGTCCCAGATCCTCCATCTGGCGCTACCATCCCCTTGCTTCCAGTATTGATGGATTTTTGTTTTACCTTGCCCGATCATTTCCTGTTTGAGCTCCTCCATGTCTGGAGTTTCCATTTTGGGTTCCTATTGCCACGCGTCCTCCCAGAACCTTATTGTTATGCCATTTCTGACTTCCCAGAAGCTATGATTCTGGATCCAGTTTTTGTTTCTCCAAGTGAGATTCCATATGGATGACCCCTCCCTTATGCCCATGAACCGAATCCGCTCTTGGTTGTTGATGTTCTGGGCATATTTGGCTTTCCAAAGATTCACCCACGACGTCGATTTCTCTTTTACCCATCTCCACCAAAGCTTTGCCCTATAGGCCTCGTTGGTTACCTGTGGGTCTTGTAACCCCATGCCTCATTTTCTCTTCGGTCTACATACCTTATCCCAAGCCACAAGGGCCCATTTCTTTTTGTTCTTTGTGCCTCTTCATAAGAAATATCTTTGGATGGCTCTTATATTTTGTAGTATGCCTTTGGGGGCTGGAAACACTGACATCATAAACGTTAGAATTGCTTGTAGGACCGTTTTGGTGAGGATAAGCCTTTCGGCTAGGTTTAGAGATCTTTACGTCCATTTTCTTACCCTCTCCTGCAATTTACTGATAACTCCTTCCCACATTGAATTTCTGCAAGCTCTATCCGTCAAGGGGATTCCCAAGTATTTCGTTGGGAGCGTTTTACGTTCAAACCCAAGAATATTGGCCAAGTTTCTTTGAATTGTCGGATTAGTATTGAAAAAATATATCATGGATTTGGAGTGATTGATTTCCGCCCCTGAGGCTTCCCCGAAGTCTTCTAATATCTTTTTATAAGCCTTCACTTCCTTTACCATGGGTGTGCCATGAAGCAGGGTGTCATCAACGAATTGTTGGTGTGTTGAGGTTGGACAGTTTTCAAACGGCTTGAGGCCTTTTATTTCACCAGATGTTGTTGTGTTGTTTACACTTTTGCTCAGCCCTTCCATCATTAGAATGAATAGAAAGAGGGATAATGGATCCCCTTGTCTGAAGCCTCTAGACAGATAGAAAGGTTTGGCTGGGGCTCCATTTATTAACAGCGAGAAACTTGTTGTTGAGACTAGAGTGATGATCCACTTGATCCAATGCTGGTTGAAACAAAAATCTTCCAACATCTTATCCATGTAGTGTTAGCTTATTTTTTCATAAGCCTTTGCCAGGTCAAGTTGGATTATCATCCCCCTCTCCTTTGATTTTTCAGAGTGTGGATTATCTCATGGGCTTGGATGATATTGTCCAGGATTTGTCTCCCTTCCACATAACCCACTTGTTCCTGTGAAATCAGTGTAGGAAGGAGTGGTTTCAGTCTATTGGCTATGACTTTGGAAATTACCTTATAAACCACATTACAAAAATCTATTGGCCTGTAGCGATCCAGAGTTCTAGCTTCATTTTCTTTTGGGATCAGAATAATCATTGTGGCATTTAAAGCTTTCAAGATGGAGGTTGAGCGTTTGGAGTCCTCCACCACTGCATATATTTCATACTTAACCACATCCCATCAGGCTTTGAAGAATTCCACTGTGAAGCCATCTGGGCCTGGGGCCTTTCCATTGGGCATCTCTCGGACCACTTGGTCGATTTCTTTCTCTGTGATGGGTTTGCATAGGATGACATTTTGATCCTCTGTGACCAATTTGGGGATGTGTTGAGTTATACTCTGGATGGCGGCGGATCTGTCTCGGTTGGGCTCTTTGGCTATCCCCTGGAAGTGATTGACCAGTGTATTTTCAATGTCCTGGTGGGATTCTCTTTCAATCCTGTCCTGATCCCTAATCTTCAATATTGTGTTATGAGATCTTCTTGCTATAGTTTTTCTATGAAAAAACTTGGTGTTCCTTTCCCCTTCTTTAAGCCAACTTATTCTATATTTTTGGAGCCAAAGGGTTTCTTACTACTTACATATTGCTTCCCATTCTTGGAGCATTCGTTTTTCTTCTTTTTTTTGATCCTTAGTGTATCCCTCTTGGATGAAAAGTTCATGTAGCTTCATCATCCTGTTCTCGGTGCTTTTTTTCCCCTGGTCTATGTTCTCGAAGACTTATTTGTTCCACTCCTTAAGTTTTTGTTTGATGTACTTGAGTTTCTTGTGTAGTTTCAACATCCTCATCCCTTGATCCAGGAGTTCCTTCTGCCACCATTGGTTGATGTTCTCCTTTAAAGTAGGGTGGTCGATCCAAAATTTCTCAAATCTGAATGGCTTGTTTTTTGGTGTGGTCTGAAAATTTGCTTCCAATTGCACTGGCCAGTGATCCGATCCCCCCCAAGGGAGGATGTTGCAATCCAAAACTAAACCCCGCATAATGATGGATTTTGAGACCAGGAATCTGTCTAGCCTTGTGGCTACTTGGTGGTAAGCTAGACATTTATTATTCCAGGTGAACTATCCATTGCTAGTCCTAATGTCCACCAGCTCCATTATGTCTATGAAAGCTGAGAATTCTTCCGCATCCCTGTCCAGTCTCCGGTTACCCCCTTTTTTCTCAGCTAGAGTAGTAATGATGTTGAAATCCTCATCCATAATCCAATGGAGGTTATTGGTTCATTCTTTTAGATTCTCTAGGTCTAGGAGCATTCTCTTTTTTTCCTCCAACACCTGGGGGCCATACACATTCGTGCATAGGACCTCTGTTGTGTTCCCTATAACTTGCATGTTAACAAATAGTGTGTGTCTTGTGGCTTCTGCCAAGAGTAGGTTCACCGATTGTGGGTTCCACAAGGTGAGAATTCTTCCCGCCATCTGTTGGCTTTATACAGCCAATATCTTGTACTTACTCCAGTCTTTTTTACTAATTGTTTCCATTCTATCCAGATTGCATTTTGCTTCTTGAATGAAACATAGGTCAGGTTGTTCCTTCCTCAATCTATTCTTAAGGATTCATTGTTTTCTTGGGATATTAAGGCCTCTTATATTCCAATTTATAATCTTCATTTAAACATCCGTGGGTGAGTTGGGGAAGATATTTTTAATCTTACCTGAGTTTATCAGCAGGGATCCTAGTTCTTGTAGGGCTATGGTGTTTGATTTCCTACCTTTATTCCTCCTTGTCTGTTTGGGTGAGTGTTGTGGTTGTCCATCTTTTGTTTTGATTCCCAAGTGCCCTATCTCGCCATGCGTGCACTTGGTTCCTTTGTATTTTTCTTCCTCCCTTAGGAGGAAGAGATATTGAATGCAATCCAGTTGCTCTGCTGGCACATTGTCAACTCCCTACCTTTTCCATTGTTCCAGTATGTTCAGGAGGTCTATCCCTTCCCTTTCCACGATGTCTCTGATATCTGGGTCTTCTGTTCCCACCTCACTTGGTTTCATCTCAGCATCTCTGTCTACCTCCTGCATTGGGGTGTTGGCGTCTTTGTTTCCTCCTTCCATAGAACTCACGTTGCCTCTCGACTCTCCCTTGTTGTTTGGATTTTCTATGTTCTCATGAGTTGCATGTTCACATGTTTCCCTAGTTTTCATTCTTTCCTTTCCCCCTTCTTCCCCCTGGTTTGGGTTGCCCCTTCCTTCTGCTCTGCTCTTGGCTTCCAGGTTGCTTCTTGTTGGGGGCTTGCCTTGTCTTCTATTTCCTTTGCCTTTGTGATTCAGCCTCACAAAACCATCCTCATCCTGTTGTTGTTTGGTATTTTTCTATTCTTTTTTTTTTTATTGAGAGGGAATTCTCTTAGTAGGTTTCCATGTTCATGACACCTTCTGCATCGAAACGGGATCTGCTCATAGTCTATACTTTGGATCCATTCCTCATCCCTGAAATCCAATCTTATGGCCTCCAAGAGAGCCCCCAAGACGTCCATCTCTATGCAGATCCTTACATAGGATGTGTATCTTCCTTTTAATGTTGCTTCCGAAGTCTTGACATATTTTCCGAGCCTGTTCCCTATTTCTTCGAAGGTGGATGCAAGCCAGTAATCGAGCGGTAAGGAGTAAATCCTTATCCACACTGGGATATTTTTAAAAATTTATTTCTCTGGGGAGAAGTTTTCCTTCCATGGCCACATGTACAGCCCCGTTGAGGCATGGAAATATGCCCCCACTCAAAGATTTTATCCCTGTCCTCTAGGTTCATGAAGACTACTATAAAGAAACCTTTCGATCACAGGTGGAGTTCAAATTCTCCACTCGACTTCCATTGGTATTTTATCCAGCTGCGCAGAGTCTTTTATGTGAGCCACGGGCCCATAAACTTGCAGATCAGAGCATGCGTCTTCATCTGATCCCAAAAGAGTTGAGTTTGGGGGTCTTCCAAGATAACTTTGGGGATCAAATCTTTTTTAGGCTTACATGGGTTATGCCCACCTACCCCAATAGGGTTCGTCATTTCTTGCACATTGTTTTGGGCTTCTCTGGCCTCCTCCCCCACATGATCACTTTTGCCTTTGTTGACCTCTTGATTCTTTTATGTCCCTGATCCTGAGGTTCCTATCAGGGGTTCCTTAAAACTAACATCGCGTGGTCCTTTCCCTCTATCCACCACTACCTGCTTGTAGGAGGTAGTTCCACTCCCTCCGCCTCTGGTAACCATGCTGGTTGTCGCTAACCATAACTGTTAAACTCTAGACCTGAATCTATTATCAGAGGATGTCAGACCTTCTTCCTATTCTATAGCTTCGACCATTTTTTCTCTCTGAATACTATTTACTATTACTTTATCACCTCCATTACATTTTTTCTCCTAAGACGACTTTTTCCAATTCTTTATTCATTTTTGTTAGTTATCCTCTCTCTGCAACTCACCTTAATCCCTTGTTTTGATACTTTATTATTATTCTTATTTCATCTAATCTCAACAACCTCTTTTATTACCTCTTTAAAAACCCTATTATTTTACCTTTATTGAATACCTAATCTCAACGATTATTTCTAATAATTTATTCATTTCTATTCGTTATTAATTTACCATTCTCTCCCCTTTAACGATTCCTTACCATTCTTCTTCAGTAAATACAAGCCTCGACACTCTTTTCCAACATATTAACTTCTTATGTCCTTGATGATGGGTGGAGTGTCCACTGAAAACGTTGGACGTTTCAAAACCTCACACAATTTTTATCCAAGAAAATTTTCTAGCATTATGACTAACTATGAAAACCTACATACTAAGAAAAAAAACAAAGTATAATTTCTCATAATTTTATCTTTATTGAGAGAAAACAAAGTATATTGCTACTAGGATTGGGAGAACATCTTCTAAAATTATAGTGTTTGAATCATGGGTGGAAACCTCTGAAGCTATTCTAAGAAAATTGTTGAACTCCTCTTTATTGAAGAACTGACCTTACAATCGTCCACTAAAACATTTGTTCAAAGGGTATTGTTTCCTTGCACTTGGGTTGAGATGAATTTTGTACCTAAGGAACCACAAAATTAGTGTTGGGATACTCCTTCATAGTTGAGGTGTGTGGGATAAAAGAGTTAATTGAATGTTTGTCTCAAACAAAAGAGGATAAAAGAGTATTTTRCATGAATTTMTCATCTYYGTTTAATAGTTCAATTCAAAATTTGAGAAAACATTGTGAGGTGTTTGGAAAWTTKTTGAGAGTACAACAYAGTGAGATCACCCTTGAATGGATGAAARGTGGGTTRTCCATTGAAKGAGAAAAKACCTAAGAGGATGTTGTGGAGACCAATTTAGGAGTTGTSCCCAACACTACATGAACATCATGCAATGAAGTTCTAATTATAATAGTATGGTGTCTCTCAATGRTTTGGAGACATTRTGCAGTAATAGAAAAKATATCATRGGYTRTAGAGRAGATKCCATCAATTRTAGAGAATAATACCTATATGTTGAATAGGAGTTGCTAGATAGGGTTGCAAAGAAAATGCAACATGATGAGAAATGAATTTTGTAAGTCCATAGAAAAACCTAGTGGAATATGTGTTTTATGTAAAAAAATGTAAGAACGGAAAAATCTTGAAGGATAAGATAACAATTCAAGTGATGATGTGGAACAATGCACCAACAACCTACTAAAATATAGAACTAATTCCAACTTAATTAGATAGAATATGGATCAAGGTAAGAAACACTACTATAGAACTTCTATGACACAAGAGAGTGTTAATAACTTGGTCAGCTCGACTTGTCCATGAAGTGAGTGTTAATAACACAAGAGAGTGTTAATAATTGCTTGAGGATATGGACAAGTCGATCTGATCCATCGCGGTGCCTTCATGCTCTAAGTCCTTGACTTGGCCTGTCTTGCCTTGTCCACAACACAAGTCACCCACATGCGTGCAAAATTGTGCATGAGGTCGCTTGTGTTACAAGGTGCCTTGACAATGTGTTGTGGTCAGTCCCTTAGTGCATTGGATGCCCAAGTTGTCTCAACTCACCAATTTCCATAAGCTAAGTGCCTATATAACAATGAAGTGCACTCATCTTCGTCTCGCAACCCCAAGTTTTGTGTCTCACTTTGGCGAGTGAAGGTGTTGTGTGCACCTTCCTAGAGGAAGGCCTTATAGGAATCACCTAAGTAGGTCTGTCCATATGTCCTATGATTGACATTCAATGAGGAGGAATCAAATGATGTAGAGATGGTACATCCTAAATATAGTAGAGCTATCCCATTACAAAACATGTCCCTTGTGAATCTCTCTACAAGTAAGGTCATTTGTGTCTATTCTAGTAACCTTAATATAGTAGTGCAACCTACCAATTTGGAGAAGTTACGAGGTTTAGTGAATTGTAAAAGGGATAAGTTTGGATATAGTGAAAGTATGAGAAGTCATAATAGTACTTATCTTTTTATGAGTGGTACTTAGAACTTGGTAATCCAACTAGGGCCACAAGGATTTTTTTTTTCCATACACCATTTATTAGAATGGTTGGGGTGCAAGTTGGTTGCACACTTCAACTCCTTGATTTCTCCAATAAAGGTGATGGTGACACAAAGTAGCACCGGTTCTTGTGAAAATCCATATGGAGTGCCTAAAATACTACAACATTGTATATGACATTGGTTGAATTTTAGACAACATTGTGACACTGGGCCTTGCAATGGTACATGAAATATGTCCATAGTACCTCAATGGGTACTACGAGAACGTTCAACAAAGTAAGACAAGCATTCATAGCTAAATTATAGAAGTGAAAGATAGAACATCAGAGTTGCACTAAGATAAAGGACATAATTTAAGCAGTTTTTCAAAGAAACCTCCTTGGAGTATGACCAGATATTATGGGATTTAATGAGCATACTGACAAACTAGATCCATGACACCCATCATAAAGAATGGTTTATAGGTGGACAAATAACTTTGACCCAAATCCCCCTCATGCAAAAATATGTCCTTCTCAGAGGGAGGCTTTAGGGAAAGATGTGAGAATCAAGTCACTAGTCGAGTATCCTAGAATCATTGGTACCTAGGTCACACTTCTACTTTTGACACAAATTTGGGGAACTTGACGTCAAAACTAGTGATCCACCTTGATTGAGAAAATATAAGAGCTAACTGGAAGTAAGGATGGTTGAGAAAAAGTGTGGTGCATAATGTGCAAGATAGAGGGACATTTGTTTGACTTTTGTCTAGCCCCCAGAGGATCGGTGTTTCCTAGTCCTACGTCAAGCCCTTTCCCAAGGAGGTCTTACTAAGATCAATCTCTATGAGATCTATTGGACTTATGAACACCTACTTGGTTGTGCCCCATCCTCTATAAATGTTCATCTGTGCCTGTAACATTGAGTTATGACTTATGTTAGTTTAACACTCATAGAGATGAGAATTGTAGAGCCCTATGAGACTTGACCAACCATGTTGAAAAAACTCAGTGGAGGAAGCTAGTAATGTCAACACTAGCGTAGGTAGTGGCCAAGGAGGAGGTTGAGGTGGAGTATTAAGAAAACCTATTCAAAGATAAAATTGTCAATACCCTGGTCATATTTTTAGGAGTTGTCCTCACCTGAAGAGGCCTATGTGAGGCCACTATCGAGCCATTTTCCATAACACTGAACATTGTTTGAAACTTCTAGAGAAATGGGAAGATTGGGTTTGGCAAAGGAATTTTAACCTATTTGTTTATGAACCCTGGCCTATGGGAGACGATGGGGGTCCTAATTTGAATAGAGGTGTAGCCTAGACATGTGGCGACCAAGGACCCAATACACTAGGGAATATTAGAAAGGTTTTTCCCACTGTACTTGAATTTGACACAACACAACGTAAGCAATATTATAGGGATAACCTCAACCTTATGCAGGGGACAATTGTTATTGCAAGATAAAATGCTACTTTATTCCCCCCTAAGAATACAAGAAGTCAATGCATTGAGAAGGATAAGGTCGCCCAAGAAGAAGGATCATTGGAGCACTCATCATCAACCTAGAACGATTGAATGTCATGCCCATGGAGGAAGGGATCTTACCATGTCAATGCCCCTAGCTTAAGAAAGTCGTAGTTGCTTCCATAGATTAATGGATCCTCTGAGGAATGTCAATGCTAAGATATGGAAATTGTCAATTCCTTGGTTGACACTTCTTGATATGTGAAGAGAGGTGGGTCTCCAAGCATGCTTCCCTATTGAGGTAATAATACCATCAATATGGATTAATTAAATGATCTACAGATTCAAAGGTAGGTTTGACATTATTAGATACTACGAGTGCACATACCGTAAATAGAGAATTAATCTAACCAATGATGCTAGTTCATGCTTGTGCTTCTCACACTTAGCAAAAAGGTGCTCCTCAAACCATTCCACCCAAGGTTTATTATAACCTAGAACACAAATCCATAAGGCCATATTTAATGTATACAATTCTCTTAATAAATCCCTTAGGAAATATTTCTCCTTTTAGCAAAACAAGGGGTTGTAGCCTTGAGATACAACAAGTTTCTCTAGTGAAATTGACCTAAATCTAGCTTGGTCAAAGACAACTAATGGCCCAAGATTACCAATGCCTTCAAAACTATGCAATGAACAAAATTAAGTGAGTAGATCCTATATTTTACAAGATATTACGCATAGTAATAACCAATGTCAATGGATAAAGCACAGGGTCTCCACTTCGAGAACCTGTGACATAGCATCTACATTTGTGGGATATTAAAAAAAAACCCTAATTTCACTATATATTGAAAAATACCTCCCAAAATCATTTTATACCCCCTAATACCTATAACCCCTCATACCTTACACCACCCCCCAATACCTACAATATATTGACCCTATTTTTCACCATTTTAAAACCCCCTTTATGAATGAACGTGATAAGATATGGATAAAGTACATACAACTATCGTAGAATCTATAAATAGATGTATTATGTCTATGTTAAATTATTCTAAAATGTTTAATGCACAATGTCTTGTATTAATCTTTGAAGTGCATTTGATTTAATTGGAATAAAGGAGGACTAACTTGATTTGTGTTTGGCTCGCAAGGGTGTAGACTGACTCGCAAGTGTCTGTTAATAAAGGAAATATTTAAAGGAGGTCTCAAGTTCGATTCTCACCCCGATTTACCCGTACCCCATGCTTGCAGGTTGTGTGGACACACCTAAACGTCAAAAAAAATAACAATTAAATTGAACAAAATTACAACAAGCCTAAATCCATAATCCATTTTAATGATTAAAAAACACCCCAAGAAATTTCACTCTTCATACATCACACTTAACAAATGATATGGATATTAACTTTTCACTATTGTTTAGTGTTTACATTTACTTTGTTATTCATATTTATTATAGTTTAGTTTGTATATTAAATTTTCACTATTATTTATATTTACTTTGTTGTTAATTATTATCATATCTTAATTTGCAAATTATTAAATATATATCATATTTTTACATACCAATAATTATTTATGTGGTTAATGTTTTTAAGTGATAAAATATTTTTAAAGTTTTTTAAGAATGCTTAATATTATTAATATGTTGAAATATACTAAGAAATGCTCACAAATATGCATTCACTTTGTTGTTAACTAATATCATATCTTAATTTGTACATTAATAAATATATATGATGATGATGATGATGATTAACGTCCATTAAGATAGAATTGGTTTATTGGACCTTAACAGGGTAAGGGATTAGTTTTATTGAGTTACAAGGTTAGGAAGGTTGGTACTCTGACAAATATTTTTAAATTGAGATCTAATGTGGGTATAAGTTGGACAATCTAAGAGAAAGTGTTTTTCATCTTCAACCTTCTTAGTGTCACAAAGCTGAGAATTTTTCATTGGAATGATTCCTACAATAAAATTGGTTTGGATTTGAGTTTGTTACGGATAGTTGAGATATTATCTCAACTATCTAGATTGTGTAGTTAAGATAGCTATCTATCTTAAGCTACTTGTAATTGTATTTATTGTGGTTATACGTAATGAAAAATAGTTTTGATGTGTATCTTGATTTGCAATTTGGTATCAGAGCACTCTCTCTGGGTTATCTCCCTCACGGGAGAGCCCAATAAGATGTGAGTGTGTGTAGGTGAGTGTTGAATTTCTTTCCATAAGTGTGTGAAGATTTATGTATGCATGTGTGAGCAAGGTTGTTGAAGGATATATGTGAGCGTGGAGGATCCATCATCCATGAAGAATACGTTGTTGTCAAAATCATTGTCAGCACTACATCAACGTTGAAGCTTTTAGTAGAAAGGATCCTCACAGTCAAAGAAGAGAGGGAATCCATCATCTGAAGATAGTGAATTGATGCAATTGTGGTAGAGCTTCTTGCCCACCGTCCAATAGCGATCTTGTGATCTGGTTTATGCACTGAAGAGTTCCTATGTGTTTCTTGGTGTGAAATTTCATGTGACTGCATCAAATAGAAGCCTTCCTTGCCATCAATTTTCTGTAAAGAATAAATTTTTCATCAATGTTGTGGGAACCTTGCCTACTGGTTTGATTTTAGATAAGCATCCATATCTTAATATCCACTACTACCTTGTGTCCAGAGAAGGGCGTCGTCGAATCTTTCAATATGCCAATTTTTTTGTTGTGTGTGTTTTTTTTGAGCTGGCAGTTAGAGTCTCCAAGATAATCCATGGAGGAGAGCTTGTGGTTATTGCTGTGCAGAGATCCACAATTGAAGCAAGAGCTCTCACAGAGCTTTTATGTTCCTTTTCTGCATATCAGTGACTGCGTGGAAAAAGAGCAAGTGAACTTGAAAGTCATTAAAATAGGGAGCAATGTAATGATAGGGATTATTGGTACATAGGTGACCTTGAGAGAAGAGGTGCAGTCCAAAGATCCACAGGTAAAGCCATCTTGAATCTTTGTTTATCTTTCAAAATTCAGGGTATCAATCACGAAGCAATGTCTCGATTTTGAACTCATTAAATTTTCATGTTGAGTACTCAATTGGAGGAGTCTATAGTATGGGTAAACACAATGGATAGGTCACATATTTGTCTATAGATCAGTTGTTCACAACTCGTCGACCCTCAGCATCAAAGGATGGCACGGTCCAAATTTGGGATAATTTGTTTGATGCCAACAAAATTGTTTGTTTCGTGTACATTAAATATATTCAGGGTTATTGTGTGGTGTGATATGCGTGTTTGTAAAAATGTATAATGCAGAACCAATCAATGTACAGAGTAACATAATTCAAATCGGTGGTTCTCAACATTCTTCGATGCCAAGAGAATACATCACAGATTTGATTATGTCTACATTTTGTCAGATACTGGTGGGACTTGTTGTGCTTCAGTGCTTTAAGATTATCAGTTACAGGTTATCCTTGTATATATTATTGTATGTGCGTTTAAAAAGGTCAATTGTATGATTGACTGCTAAAAATATCCAGTAATCAGATCATTGTCCTATATAACTATCAAAATTTGCTCTTCGGGGGAATTTCAAAGATGGTAGTGTATCCATAGGATAATCCAGTATCAAGATTGTCCTTCAGGAGGTCGAGAAGCGTCAATTGTACAAATTCGTCAACGATGGTCATAAGCGTTGTTTTCTTAAATGAGTTGAAAGGAAAGCTCGAACTTGTGGAGAAGAAAGAGTGTATACTGGAAGATTTCAGAGTGGATAAGAGCACTGATGAAGACCATATCAAGACAAATATCTATGTTGAAATTTGAATATTGCAATTATGATATAATATTTGTAATGTACGCATTATGGGAGGGTGTTGGAATAATGCTTACAATAGAATTGGTTTGGATTTGAGTTTGTTAAGGATAGTTGAGATATTATCTCAACTATCTAGATTGTGTAGTTAAGATAACTATCTATCTTAAGCTACTTGTAATTGTATTTATATTGTGATTATACTTAATGAAAAATAGTTTTGATGTGTATCTTGATTTGCAAATTTTTTTCTTCACACTTGTCAAAACATAGAGATAATTTTGATCTTATAAATTAAGGTTAATTACATACCAATAATTGTTTATATGATTAATGTTTTTGCTTAATAAAAAAATTTTAAGAATACCTAATATTGTGAATATGTACAAATATTAAAAAAACTTATAAATATTGTAATATAGATAAATAATTATAGATAAATAATTTAATATTCATTATAGAGGAATATTTTAGTATTCATTATTCTGTCTTGAACAATAAAAGTATTAAAATATATCTTTAATTAATTAATTATTTTATATGATTCAAATTTTATAAAATACAAAAGTTTATATATATCTTTTAATTAATTAATTATTTTATATGATTCAAATTTTATAAAATACAAAAGTTTATATTAGTAAATTGTGTTAAGTAAAAATATAAACATTTCAATAGACTGTTATAAATTTTAATTTTAATTTTTTTAAAAATTAAAAAATATAATTTTTTTAATTTTATATTTATAAAATAGATTTTTTTTAATATATGTAAAATTAAAATTTTAATAAAAAAGTCTTGAATAAAACCATCATCCAATTAGTTAAGAAATTTTGATGTTTCCTCTATGAAACCAATGTTTCAAAACTATGTTCATGGGTTAGGATACCACTGTTTGAAAACTATGTTCATGGGTTACGCCGTTTCATGCTGGGAAATTGATTGGAATTTGAAACTTCCATGCATTAATCGATTGGAACTTCATTGCATTGTTGAAATTTGGAACTTGAATGCATTGATTGACTACAGCTGGGAAGCAGGTACACAGTGCAGATTGGATTGCATGCATTCAGTGACCATTTGACTGGAGTGCATAAGGTGGATAGATTGGATAGGCCGACTGAATTTCATATTTATTTAATTTTACTCATCCGCTAATTTTACTCATCCGCTAATTGTAGTTTTGGCTTTCAGATCATGATAAATGTTGGGTATTTGATGAAAAATCTACACATCAAGTGTTTCATGAAATCCATGCATGCCAAGTGTTAGAAAAAACACTTGAATACCATGTATTTGATAAAAAGAAGGAGAAAAGGGTTATGATTGATGATTAATTTTTAAAGTGTAAAAAATGACATGTTCATTAATTATATAACTTTATTCTTGCAATGCAATCTTCAATTACATCTACATTATATTTATAAAATACTTTTTTTTTTCCACAAGAAAAAATGCTTTTTATATTCATAAGGATATAAAAGTATACAAAACCATCTTCACGAAAGACAGATTACAAAGGGAGAATTGTGCTTATGGATTGGAGCAGTCCATACTACCGAAACTATCTATTCCTATCCTCATCTATGATCAGCTTTCAGATCAAAGGGTATGCAGAATAAAAACAGAAGATGGCGAATCAAAGCTTGATCATGATCGTTGGTCCTTCATTGCCATCCTCCCATTTTGTAAAACTGATTTGGCCCAGTGGCAGGTGCAATGCTTTTTTAGATAGGGTATCCACCTCGTTGTTTTCCTCTCGGTAGATGTGAGAGAATGAGAGCTTTCTAAACGAGAGTGTAGCTTCTTGGGTTCTCTCTTTCTAGCATTCAAGGGCTGCCACCTGGAAGTCTGCTAGACCATTTAGCCAATCAATAGTAATTTTGGAGTCTCCAAGAAGTAAAAATCTCATCAGTGTGGCGACATGCCAGAATGAGAGATGCCCACACACCCAAAAGTTTTGCCTTCATGTTAGATCCTTGTCCGCAGTTTAGAGTCCAGCGGATGCAAGTGTGGGAGTTTAGAGCGATTTTTCCCCCGGCCCCACAAAGAGCGCCTCCTTGTTGAGCCGCGCCATCAAACCAGGCAACTGCCCTGTCAAGTGGAATAGCAAATTTGTGTCTGATGGGTGGCAGATCC
Organism: Picea glauca; assembly: GCA_000966675.3. Lineage (NCBI taxonomy): Eukaryota > Viridiplantae > Streptophyta > Pinopsida > Pinales > Pinaceae > Picea > Picea glauca. The sequence continues at coordinate 397,149 of JZKD02S1917008.1, forward strand.
TTTAATTTGTTTCCTGAAGCAGCCGCCTCAACAAGAATGTAATTTGTCACTCTATGAATCGATGGAGGCTTCTCTTCAAAAATCGTTGAGTTTATGGCCTTCCAGACCTGCCAGCATAGATGGATAGGGAGCAAAGTATGAATTATGTTCTCACTAAACCAGTTACGAAAACAGAGGGGCACACTGGTACCCATCCAAGATGAAGTGAACTTTAGTGCCGAAGATAAAAGAAACCAAATCGAGTGGGTGAATGAACAATGTAAGAAGATATGGAGTACTGATTCACTGGATTGTTTGCATAGGATGCAACGATTTGGGCCCTCCCAGCCACGAGCTTGAAGCTTTTCCCAAACTAGAAGTTTGTTTTCGATCAGAAGCCATGCGAAGAGTTTTAGCTTCAATGGGCAGTCGCCCTTCCATATTTTCTGGCGCCAACTAGCATTGATAGGAGGCTAGAATTTTGTAGCCAAAGCCTGGTAAACGTTTTTTGCAGTGAGCAGACCAGGACAATCTCCTCCCGTCCAGATGAGGGTATCCGGCCTTCCTTGTAGACGTACACCTACTTTCGTTAAGAGCTGGATGAAGTCGTCCCATTCAATTTTAAACTCGGAGTCCAGCTGAAGATCCGAGCCTTTGAGCCAAATATCACCTAACTGTCCCCCACTGGTCGAAATGCAGACTTGATGCAAGAAAATTAGACTTTTACCGTGAAGGTGTGCCAGAAGAGGAGGAGAGAGCATGGCATTTCTGCCCAATCCCAGAATGTTGTCTCTGCCGACTTCATTCAAGTAACCATTGCCTGGTTTCCACGAAATCCACGGAAGAATGATCAGTAGGGAGGATGAGAGACGTTTCCAGGTTTGTGAGCCTTTTGTGGGATGCTTCGAGGCGGATCTGATCCAGATGTGAACAGGAAGATGTTGGAGATACTTAGCTTTGATCACTCTACTCCATAGACCGGGTTTTGTTAAAATTCTCCAAAGGGTGTTGGCCGAGAGCACCCTATAAAAGAGAGGCAGATTTTTAAGGCCCCAACCTCCCATCAACTTTGGTTTTAATATTACCTCCCATCTACTAAGATGAAAACTTTTGTTCTTCTTGTTGTCGGTCCATAGGAAGGTAAAGATAAGTTGTCGAAGGGTCTTCAAAACAGAAGCAGGGATGTGGGCTAATGCCATCCAAAAAACCGGGAGGCTTTCCAAGACGGATTTTATCAGAACATACCTACCTCCCATAGAGAGCATTATGTTGCACCAATTGTGTATTCTGCCTTCAAATTTGTCTATTAGCCAGATCCAGTCTTTTTTTGTATAGGTGGAAGATTTTATAAAGTATCCCAGATAGGTAAATCCCTCCGCTAGCTCGAGAGAATCAATACCGAACAACTCTTTTAAATCTGTTTGCAAAGTCTCATGTGCATTCGAAACCAGGAAGACAGACTTATGGATATTGGTTTCTAAACCTGAAACAGAGCAAAAGGTGTTAATGAGAGAGTGAATGATGGTCCATTCAGCAAGATTGGCAGTAGACATGATTAGCACGTCATCTACAAAAAGGATGTGCAGAATATGTGTCAGCCCCGCGACTTTTATCCCTTTTAGATGCCCATCCGCTTGGCTTTTTTTGAGTAAGATGTTGAGTCCTTCCGGGATCATAATGAAAAGAAGTGGTGAGAGAGGGCATCCCTGACGGAGCCCTCTCTCATAATGAAAAGCTTTAGTACATTCCCCATTGATCAGAATAGCTAGGGTGGTCAAGGAGATACAACCCAAAATCCAATTGGTTGTAATTATTCTGAAACCACTATGTATAAGAATAAGATGCAGAAAGTTCCAGTTAATGCAGTCGAAGGCCTTTTTAAGGTCCATCTTTAGAAGAATGGCTGTTAGTTTTTTTGTCTTTATGTTGTGTATGCATTCTTGTGCAACTCCAACGGCATCAAGAATTTGTCTCCCTTTTAGGAAGCCAAGTTGTTCTTCAGAAAGTGCCCGGGAGAGAAAGGGACGAATTCTTCTGGCAATGATCTTTGAGATTATTTTGTAATAGAGGTTACAGAGTGATATAGGGCGGAAGTCTTTAAACTGCCTGGGAATATTTGATTTAGGAATCAAAACAATAAAGGTGTTATTTAGCTGAGATTTTACCCTCCCTCTGGTTATCGCATCCTCCATGACATCCAAGAGATCCTGCCACATAAGATCGAAAAAATGGAGATAGAGTTCGACCGACCAATCGTCGGGTCCTGGAATTTTTTCTTTTTTGAAACCTTTGATAACCTCGAACAGTTCCTCCTTTGAATAGGAATATTCTAAAGCTAAAGCCTCCTCGGTTGATACCATCTTTGAAAAGAGGCTTGTTGTTTCTATCTGTGCTGCTAGGCAAGGAGCAGAAGTTGCCTGGAAAAAATCTTTAAAATGATTGAAGGCCGTTGTTTTGATGTCTACCTGTGATTAGTGAAGTATGTCGTTCTCATCTTCTATATCCCAGAGATGCTTTTTTGATCAGCGAGAGTTGGCTACTCGGTGAAAGAAACATGTATTTTTATCTCCTCCAGCCAGCCAGAGCATTCTGCTTTTCATGCACCATCTCTCCTCGTCTTCCCGAAGAAATTTATTCCGGGCTTCCTCTAAACAGTGAATTCTATGGTCAAGATCTACACGTCTATGGTCCTGAATCTTTTGTTTTAGAAGGTCTTCCATCTCTCGTTCTATTTTGCTTAGATCAGCTTGTTCCCTTTCCTTTTTATCTTTTAACCAATGTATAGTTAGTGATTTTAATCTAAAGAGTTTTCTGATCAGATTACCTTGGGTGTCTCCAGGAACAGTAAGGGTAGTGTCCGCCCAAACCAATCTGACCAGACTGTTAAAAGAAATATCCCTCAGCCATTGCGGATTAAATTTGAAGAGTTGTCCAGCTCCAAAGCGACCATCACCTATCTGTAAACAAATTGGTGCATGGGCAGAGAGGAAAGGGACATTTACCAAATCTTGGACGCTGTAGGAAGGCAAGAGTAACTCCTCCGCAATTAGAGACCAGTCAAGTCTTTTGGCTATGCCTGCTGGTCCCAGTCTCCCATTTCTCCAAGTGGGCAGTAGCTCTGCTGGATTCATATCGACCAAGGAGTTTTTATAAAAAATATGATTAAAAAATCTCAAGAGTGGGTCAATCGACGCCTTTTCTCCCCACATTTCCTTTGGACTGGTAATTAAATTAAGATCTCCAGCGAGAATGAGAATTTTTGCTGCCAATATACCAAGATCATCAAGTCGCTCCCAAAAATCTTTGCGGTCAGCACATGGACCATAAACGTTGAGCAGATTGATAGATGTGTTTAGTTCAAAATAAGTCCTGGAGAGTAAAATTCCCCCTGAACTGAGCATCGGTGAAAGGTCAAAAAGGGTAGGGTCCCACGAGGCCAGTAGGCCGCCCGAGTTACCCACAGAACTTGCAGCACAGGCCAGCCAGCTCGGTCAGAGCTGATGCATAAAATCCCTAGCAACAGAAGCATCCACAAGTGTTTCTTGTAGGAAGATGATTGACAGATGAGTATTCTCGAGAAGTCTTCGCATGGAGGCTTGTTTCAGGGGTCCTCCAACCCCTCTAATGTTGAGGGATATAAGGATCATGATTTACCTCGAGCTAGGGCTTTTAAACCTCTAAGCGCCCCTTGATTTGTAATAGTAGAAGTAGTGTATGTTGTCGACGGTCCAGCCAAGGTCTTCTTGCGCGCACTGCGAGCTTTTAGTGGCAAAAGTTCAAGCCCAATGCCTCTTGACCAAATAGGATCCGGTTCAGGTGAAGGATTGACTCTTGAAGAAGAAGGATGATCAGAACGTAGTAAGGTGGGTTGAATAAGAGTGTTCCCTTGATAGGTATGGATTGGTATCGAATCAAAAGGAAGAGAGGTAGCAGGGGTAGCAACCGAAAGCATGGTTTCTAGTTGGATTTCATATTGGGTCAGCTCTATGTAGCCAGGTAGAGTAAAAGGTTCTAGTGTATCTTCTAATACTGCTATAGGATGGGTCTCCGAGTCCCTTGCAGATAGGTCATGTGGTGTCAACAGCTGAGGTGTAAGTGACGTATAAGAGATATTGGTGATGTCTAGAGGTATAGGCTCGGGTGGATTTGGCAGGGAAGGGGAGGGTATAGGTGGTGAGACAAGCTGAGCAGGAAGAGAGGTCGTGGGTTCAGAAGGCATAATTTTGTCAGCCTGCTCAGTGATGAAGAGTCTATCCCAGGCTGAGAAGGTATTGAAAAGTGAAGGACAGAGTTGATGGATCTTACCCACTAATGTGTCGTTAGATGGAATGAAGTCCCTCCGAGGAAAAGGGGCCTCCTCCACTAGCTGGTCAGGTGGAGAGATGTAACCATCGAAATTTGTCTCTTCTGATGTATCTAATACAAAATCAGGAAGGGGGAACTTTGAACAGTCCCTTTTTAGGTGGCCAGTTCTACGGGAGAGGGAGCAACAAAACGGAATACCTAAGTAGTCCAGGCACTGAGCTATAAGTTGACTACGCCAATCAATCTCCAAAATTTCAAGAGGTCCAGCCTGGATGTCGATTTCCACATAAATCCTCACCATTCTTCTATCTGATGTCGCTAGAGAGTTTAAATCCACCTTTAGAAAACGTCCTAAGGATGCTCCAATAAGTTCGAGTGCTCGCTGGTTCCAGAGTTGAAGTGGGAGACCTAGAAGGAGGACCCAGATATGCATGTGGCTAAAGAACTCCGTTGAAGGGTTAAAGCCAAGTCTCCATCGTTTGAGCATAAGGATTTCCCCATCGATAGCCCAGAAGCTTCCCAGGATTAGGGCAGTGTCCTCTGGAGTCTTGAAGATAAAACCTAGCCACCCTTGTTGAAGCATGTGAATCTTGGGCAGGTTACCAAGGAGCGGTTTCCAGATATTTGCGATCCAATCATCAAGATTCTGCTTACATTTTTCTTTGTATGCTAGCCTCCCAACTAAGGCACACAGGGCCAGGTTGTAGGCTTCTGAAAGTCCAATATCCATTCCAAGTATGAGCTTGGGATGTCTTCGTTTTGGTTTCCAAACCTTTTGCGGACGCTTATGGGTGCCTGGTTTTTGGAGGGGGGGGGTATCGTCCGAGTACCTGCTTCCTAGCTGAAAATTTCTCACACAGTGTCCACGATCTTGCTATTCTATCACCTCATAGCTCCTCTTCTGATTGCCAGGTAAATGAGCTTCTTCCAAAATAGACTGTGAAGTAGTCCTGACAGTCACAGGAGATACAGACAGGGGTGTCAGATTTGCAGGGGTAGTAGGTTGTGTGGGTCTGGAGTTCAAGTGCAAAGGAGCGCCAGATCAACTAGTAGTTCGGAAATGATTATTGCAAAGATCATCTATCGAGGCAAAGAGTTCTGTATGGTCCCATGGGTCTCCCAGACTCCCTGCAGAGGGATCTGAATGCTTAGGCTCCATAAAGAAGCTTCAAAAGATTCCAAACGGAGACTAGGGAGGAGAAAAAATGAAAAGGACTTATGGAGCAGTCAGGAAGGAGGGGAAGATACTTCAGGGGTGCCCCATCCTAACTAGCAGTCAAGAGAAAAGCATATAGAGCTAAAAGGGAGAGGAGAGCAATCAGTGAAACGCGGGGAGGAAGTCAGAAAGTTCAGAAAGGTGCCAGGAAAAAACAGAGGATCTTGGAAGCAGCGAATCAAAGCTTAAACAATAGCTCTAAAACCGAGACAGATTCAGGGAAAAAAACTGTCGAAAGTCAAGAAGGTTTAGACAGAAGCTGCTTATAAAGGTGAGTCTCCCTGGTAACTAGAAAATACCTCCCACAAGACGCCAAGAGTTGGTAGGAACAAACCTTTCAGATTCAAAAAGGAGACAGTCCTATCAAGTGCTTCGAGAGCTCACTAATGTCGAGAGGTAGTAACATCGCCAAGACTAGGCAAAAGGTGGGAAGCTTCCGAGGACGTCCAGGGCTCTATAGATGCCAAGAGCAGAGTCTCGTCTTTCATGGGTGCCAAAACCAGTACTGGAATCCAGATTCAAAATCGTCATCGCTCCCAATAAAAATTCGCTGAACTCCTCCCATGACTTGTCTTCAAAGTACTTGTAACACCTAAAGAATGTCAATTACATCTACATTATATTTATAAAGTACTTGTAACACCTAAAGAATGTCGTTTTCGTTTTGTTTTGGGATAAAAAATTTGTGATTTAAAAAAAAAAAGATTAAAATTATCATCTATTTGAAAAGAAAAATCAAAATTAAAATTTTTCCTATCCATTTTTCTCTAATTACTTCCAACTAAAACACAAACTATTAAATAACATTAAGTTATCATCTATATTTTTGAAAAATAAAATAAAAAAATAATTTCCTCTTTCCACTTTTTTATTTTCTCTCATTACCCTAGTTATAATCAAAACCACAATTTATTAACATGGTAGCATACTCTATAAGATTCTCCTAATAATCCAATTATAAAGGTATTTGTGTTTTGAAGTTGAAAAGAGTTCTAATTAAAACTACAATTTATTAACATAGTAGCATACTATGTAATATTCTCCTAGTAATCCAATTATAAAGGTATTTGTGTTTTGAAGTTGAAAAGGGAATTTACAATGTGGTTTTTAACATAATGGTGCATAATTTTATATCAATTGCAATTTTCAATACTATTGTATTTTGCATATAAGATGTGAATTTTTTTTATTTGAAGGTGGTAAAATTTATTACAATTTAGTTGTCAATTGATAGTGAGGATGACCATTATTGATTATTATTCATGAATACAAGCTAACTCATCACTATTATTTAAAGAAAACCCGCTAGTGGTTGGTAAGGGGGTAGACTTTCACTCCTCCTAGATACCTCTAGATCTTGAGTCATTCCTTACATCCAAGAAAAATGAACTCAAAATCAATCAAAAATAATATATAAAATGTGAACTTATACATCGTATGCAAGTTTTAACACATTGTATTTTTTCAAAATATGAATTTTTCAATTTTGTAAGATTCTCTTCATAATTGCATTATTAAATTATATGAGTTTTGAAGTTGAAAGGACAATTAGATTATGGCCATTACCACGTTAGTGCAAAAGTTTATGTCAATTGTAATTTGCAATAATACCACATTTTACACAGAAAATGTGCTTACACATTATATGCACATTTCAATATGTTATGGGTACAAATATAAAAATGGGTAACACTTTTAACACTTTTATAAGGTTATTTTACTTTTATGAAAAATATTATAAAATTTTATATTGTTTCAACTTCAACTCATATAAATTCATATTTTAATATGTTATAGGTACAAATATAAAAATGGATAACACTTTTATTTCATTTTTATGAAAAATATTATAAAATTTTATATTTCTTCAACTTCAACTTGTATAAACTCATATTTTTGTTGAGAATTTCATTTTGAAATTTTGTAGAAAATTGTGGTATCTTCATTATATAGAGAGAGATAAATCTGATGTTTATTAACTGCATATACTTTAAAATTTTAGGTAAGGATAATGAGCGACTTATGTGAACATCTAGTTTTTAAAGAGATGGTTATTCATTTTAGGGGAACAAAATATATGCTCACAATATAAACAAATTGCACTAGTGCTTGGACCATATTTTGTGATTTTTCGATTTAAGTACTATTTTGTATTATCAAAATATAGTAAAAATTTAACACATGATGTAGAAGAGAAGGGATGATGGAATCGAGTGGAGGTGAAAAGGGGTAGTAGCTAGGGTTTGAGTGTGTGAATTGAAGGTTAGACAAGGGTAGAGGATGGTACAYAGATTTTTGGTGGTCGGAGATCAAGAGCCAATGGAGGAGGGTGGGGGCCTGATCCCAAAGGCAGGGAAATCCTTTAAGGAAGTAGTCATGGGAGGCTTAGGCCCAACCTTGATGGATAACAGAATGGGGGAGGGGGAGGGGGGCGAGGGAGGTGCAACAATGTAGGACCAACTAGGCATTCAAGAAACAAAACAACAATCCACAACTCACATGCCGAGGAACAAATGTTTACAAAAGACTGAGAAAAACCCCAGGTACGAGATAACTTCCCGAAATACTGGGAGCTATATAAATACATGAGATATCACACAAATATTGGGAAGTTCATGGGCATATGGCCCTTCAAAAAGGAACTAATAACGTGGGTAAATACTCAATGTAAACCTAAAGGAAACATTGAACTAAAACTGGGATCGAAGGGTTTTTTAACCATTATTTTTACCTGTACTGAGGATAGAGAGAGGATCTTTGAAGAAGGACCCTACTTCTTCAACTCTGCTAGTCTTCATCTACGATATTGGACATAGAGGTTCTCACCAAACAAGGAGGATTTTATAGAATCCCTAGTACATATTAGAATGTACTCATTGCCATAGGAATTCTTCCTGACTCTATAACCATATTGTACCAAGATACATAGTGGACCCAAAGTTTAGATTATGAGCACATTCCCTTTCAATGTAGGAAATTCCATGAGCATGGGAATCTATTCATAGACTGCCTAAAGAATGAAGAGAATAACCTAGGAAAAACGGGAGAGGAAGAAGATAAAGAATGCTTAAAGAAATTTCCGAGCAAAAGAATAACTATAAGGAAGCAAAGAAATCAACTCAGGGGGTTAGTAATCCACCCAATAGATTCCAAGCCCTTGTAGAGGAACAAGGAGAAGAGAACAATGGGGAAGACCCCTTAGATAGTGGAGAAGGAAATGAAACATAACTGAGTTAGCAGCCTGAAGCCTAAAAAAGGAGGAAAACAAACACACAATTAAACCAAATGGAAATTCAGAAGAAAGTAGAAGAGATAATTGATATAATTGCAACAAAACATAACACACAGAGATTAGATAAGGAAATGACAACTAGAGACATGGAGCTCGAAGACCTAGTTATCGATATGTCGACCTTGGTAGCAAAGCATGGGGAGCAACATATGCATAATCATTTAGAGAGCCAACTAAGACAACTTTAGAAAGATCTAATAAAAAGGAAAGGGAAAGTTGGGAATGCTCCTCAAAAAAATACATCGTCAGGAGGACTAGGAGTCAAAACTAATCCCTTG
>JZKD02S1917010.1:44141-55958 GCA_000966675.3 Picea glauca
TTGGAGAGTGTGTCTCTCTTCCTACTCCAAAGCACTAGCCTAGCTAAATGTTGGTGTAAAAGAGCCATAGAAAAGAGTTACTAGATCAATTTTAATATTACGCAATGTTTTTAAAGGCTGTTGTTTACTCAAAGGTAACGGAAGTGAAACTCATGATGTATGACTCTAACCCAAATAATGCAAGGATAATGATGAAAAATGATTCTTTTTATTCCATGAATCCTAGTTATGGGAGAGAGAGAAAATTTTCTAAATCAATTTTAGTACTACAATGCAAATGCAATGCTCAATTTCCTTTCAGATGCCAATACAAACAATCATTTATCAATGAGAAATTTCTATATGTCTTTTTCAAGTACTTCAATAAACTCTAAAACTTTGATTTTCAATGTTTTCAACAAAGCAAAACAAGATCTTGAAAGAAAACTTGTTGTTCACTTTCCAAGAAGAACTCTAATTAATGAGAAAAGAAAATCAAATCATCAATAATCAAACAATGACAACCCAACCAAAACTTTCAACGAAAGTAAAAGCAAAAACAAACCAAGGAGTTCCTCGATGCAAATGAAAAATGTCCTTTTGAACCCATAAGCAAACGAGAAACACCAAACAATCAACTCTCAACCAATCACTGGTTCTTAGCCAGCTCGACACACTCAACCCGAGAAATCAGAGAGAATGAAAATGTAAATAAGAGCCAAGAAATGAAAGTTAAGCTACAAAGGTAAGAAAAACCTAGAAACCCTAGATCAGTTCAAGCAAGCAAACTAAAGCAAAAGATATGTAAGTCAATGATCCAATAAGCCAAAAAGGTGTAAATCAACAGATCTAAGCAGTTGAAAAAGTCAAAACTTAAATTCAAAAATTTCAAAAAATCTATTCGCAGGCAAGTAGTGGAACACAGTGCGAGAAGATAGTATTCTCGCAGGCCACCTTAAAGCAAGGTGCAAACTGTTCGCACTGGACCCTATATGCAGGGTGCAAACTTGACTGGTTCTCGCAGGCTGTAAATGAACACAGTGAAAGAATTCCTGAAGATAATGAAAATTTTGAAAATGCAAGCAAAATTCCAACTAGCTTATAGACCCAGAAGGTCTCTTAGGATATCCTGAGGACTCAGAGACTGACAAATCAAGAGAAAAATGCAAATAGAGCAAATGGACATAGAAAATTCAAAAACCATAAAGAAAAAAGGGATAATTCCCCAGTGGAGTCGCCAATTTTATTTCAGGATAAATCTGTGAGTGCGGACACAAACCGATCTCCCTAGATCCACCTAGATCTAGAACAAAACAAGATAGAATAATACACTTTCCCTAGATCTAGCTTATTGAATGAACTAAGAAGTAAGGATAATGGACATACCTTATGAACGCTTTCCTTATATCTCTGTTGTTCCAAGCTTCGCTCCAATGCTCTTGCACTATTCAAATCACAACAATACAAACCAATCGAAGTAAAGGCAGATTTATATATTCAATAGCTAGTCTATACGTATGATCAAGGAGTTATGTAATAAAGTGACATCATCTTTATGGGAAAGGGACATATTACTGTATTGAATTAATTGAAAGTGAAACTTACAACCTGAGCCTTGATGTTGTAGGTCTCCTTTCGATGGCTCCTAACTCTGACACACACACTTGCTCATGCATGAAGAAAATCAACCACATTTGATGACCTTGCTGTTGTCTCTAGCTGCTGTAGTATCAGTCCTCCATACAGTCTTGCACTAATTCTCCAATCAATCTCTTGCTAGTTTTCTTCTAACCTTTTCCATGAGCAATCTCCTCAATATATAGGAGAAGATAGATTAGTTAATTGGATAAGAAATGATCCCAAGATATCTGGAATGCCAACACTTGAACAACCATTCGAAGCCAACTCATCCTTCTAGAAGATTCCCTTCTAGAAGGATCGAGAATTTATATTTTTCCTTCTTTAGGAAGATGTTCGCACCCTGAGAACTTAGTACAGTGTGAGAGGTTCACACTCCAGCATAATGCAACCTACGAGAATCAGGCATTCTCGCACGAGAATATATAGGTAGCCTGCGAACATTCTTCAAAACATGATTTCTGGAAACAGACAAGTGCAACTTTTCTCAGGAAAGTGTTCTTAGTGAAGAGCTTGATTTTCCATCATCATAACATCATCATAATATCATCACAATGACCAAAATTGTGGATAACAGCTATGATAACAAATTAAAACTCATAACCAAGAAGAATACACAAAAGTGATTCAATGCTCACAAAGCTTAATTCATTGAGATATTTTGATTACATTTATAGATAAATAGAGAATTAGATCACACTCCTATCATTGTGGATCTCAAACCACCCACAAACTAAATCTGCATTCTTGTGAAACAAACTTGAAACAACATCCTAAATTTACAATGCATTCTAGAAGTTTCTACATTATTCTAACATAACCAAATTTTCCAAGAGACGAATTTAGGTGAGGCTTTCCACAATATTTGAAACAATGTCTTCCCATTGAAGGATCCCCAATAATGATTTCCCCACTTACCTTGGAATGATTTTCTTGTGGAGGGCCATTTAATTTTGTGCCATAATTCTTCATAGATAAGTTTCCAAACCTACTTTGAGAAATTACATTCCAAGAATAAATGGATTGATGTCTCCTAATTTTTCTTGCATAATGCACAATGAAAAGGATCCTTGAATCATTTTTTGGTCAGGTTTTCTTTGGTAAGAAGCTTTCCTTGAGCTAGTATCCTACAAAAAATATTCACTTTTGGGAACCCATCGTTGTTCCATATATTTTTCCACAAAGAAGATTTTGTTGGGAGAGTGGTCTGCATTAAAAGTGCCTTATATCCTTCCTTAATGGAGAAACCAGCTACTCCCCAGCTTTGGTGATCTTGATACTACAAATGCACCGACGTGGCTCTTTTAAGGAACAATAGAAGAATTTCATCTTGTTGACTTAGATGAGGTGGAATAAGACCCAAATTTGAATCCTTCCCAACACGATTAGAATGCCAAACAAAGATATCAAATAAAGTTATCTTGTTATGAGAAATCAACCAAATAAAGTTATCTTATTATGAGAAATCAGCCACTGATGAATATCATTAAAGGAGGTGTCTAACATTAGAATGCCAAACAAATATATCAAATAAAGTTATATTATTATGAGAAATCAACCACTGGAGAATATCATTAAAAGAGGCGTCTTGATAAAGAGGCCTGGATCCAAGAATCTTGTCCTGCCAAAAGTTGATAAGCTTGTCATTTCCTGGGACCCAATGAAGAGAGGACATAAGAAGAGAGTGAGACGCCTTGAGAAAATTCAAAATTAGAGAACCCACCTTCCTAATGAGGAGAACATCCATACATCTTCCTCTATTCCCTTCCAAATATTTCTAGACCAAGGATTCTTTCCACTATTCATTTCTCCCTGTCACCATTCTCCATACTAATTTTTCACTCGAAGCGAGATTAACTATTTCAGGATCCCAAACTCCAAGCCCCCCATGATCTTTAGGAGATCTTACCAAATTCCAATTCGTCAAATGTAATCTCTTTGTATTTTATTTACCTCATTTCCATAGAAATTTTTTAATGGCCTTAGTTATAACCTTTTTAATTCCCATGGGTGCCAAAAGAGAAGAAAATTAATAGCCTTTTTAATTTCCATGAGTGTGAAAAAATTTCCATGAATGTGAAAAGAAAAGAAAATTAATAAATGAAAAAGGATGACATAACTGATTTGATGAGCACCAAACATCCAATTGGATTCAACCTATAGCCTCCCAACATTCCAAACTTTGTAAACTATATTATTAGAAAAACTTAGAACTAAACCTGAAAACAAGAAAATACTTTTTTTAAAGGTTCCATTCAAATAAGGGTTTATATATATATATATATATATATATATATATAAAATAAGTATAAGATTGTGCTCAATTCTTCTTATTTGTATCTTATCATAATTAAACTTAAGCTTATCCCGAAACATGTCCCTTTTGTCCACTTTTAGGTAATGGCATATCGAAAGACATTGTTGTTTTACTAGAGTGAGTTTTGGGTTTATGGCATTAAAGAAGAATGAGTTTGCTTTTGCTTTGAGTATCAACCTCTTTCATGGAAGCCTTGGACTCTATTTGTAAATGTGAGTCTTATTATCATATGAGTGTTTTTCAACATACAATTTGACAGAATAATACACCGAAATAATAAGAATGTGCATCTTTAGTTATATTTCACCATCTGTTGATCCTCATACAGCCTATTTAAATCATGTAATCTTCTAAAATTTAGTAATGTACTGAAACAATAAGAATGTGTGTCCTTAGTTGATTCCCTAACATGCCATAGGATATGATCAATAGAAAGCTTCATATTTAAGGGTTGATCGATTGAAGTTAAACTTTTCTTTCTTTCTGCTTAGCGAGTGGGATGTTAGAGTCTTTATAACCTGTACATATTGATCTTGAATTGTGTGCAGCAATGTGAGTTATCCTTTCAAAAGACCCGGCATTTGACCAATCCATACAATAGCAACTTACCTGTACAGGTGTTTATATCTTCACTCTGCAATAGAGCTCTACAATGGCCATTCACACGTTTTCACTGTTTGGCCATTTCACATGTTGTTCTTTGTTTTCTTACGTATCATCGAAGGTCAAACGTTAAAAAGAAGCTAGAATCCATGCAAGTGAGATTCAATTTAATTAGTTCTAAAAAGCTCCATCCACTGGATTCTGTTGAATATGCAGTTTTGGGCTTATGCAAACATATTTACTACAATGACTAAGAGAAGAATTATAAGATGTTTGGCTATATGGTTTTGATATGTGTATGTGGAGGTTAAGGTATCATGTCAAAATGTTTTACAAGATTGTTATGGGATTTTACATCATAAATAATTATAAATAAATTAGAAAATTATAATTTTTTATTTTATAATTAAATTTATTTATTTTTTAAATATTTTTTTAATTAAATTTAAAATGATTATTAATTATAAATAATAATAAAAAATAAATATAAAAGTATTTAAAAAATATGACAGATTTTTCCAATGTGATAAAAAAAATATGAGTGTTTACATGTTGAAAATACATAAAATATATATTATTTTATTTAATTAATAATATAAATCAAATATAATAAATAGTATGGGATATAATTTTAATAGTTTTATAAGTTATATAATTGACCCTTTTTAAACCAATGAAATTTTATTTTATATTATTTAAAAAAATTTAAAATAATTAATTAAAATAATTAATTTTATTGTAAAACTATTTATTAGTTTATATTTATTTTGGTTTAATTACAAAATTAAATGAAACAAGCATTTGACTTAATTCTATTTACTGATGCATATGGTTGATTTTTTCTATTTACATTCATACTTTTGACATCATTTCAATTTAAAATTTGTTTATTATTAATGTGAAAATAAGGTTTATAAAATTAAAAAAAATATGTTAAAAGTATTATTAAGAATAGAATATCTATAAGAAATAGATAAATAAATTAATGGTTTTAATCATTAAAAATTAAATAAAAAAATTAGTGGTCAGTTTAGCATTTGTGTAGAATAAAACTTTGTGAGAAATGTGATAGAATAAAACTAGGTCATAACTAATATATGTGTTTAATATTTTTTTTTTTTTGTTAATGACATGTTAGAGTAGTCCAAGTGAAATAGATCAAAGTGATTGATATCCTTATTAATATATATTGTTATTTGTGTTTTTAACTTGTTTTAGTAGTCTACATAGACCACTACTCCACACACACACATATCTTTAAAATAAAATACTTGATTAATGCATAGTTAAAATTTTCTAGGTTTTGTCTCTTTTCGAGGAATATTTTTTCTTTTATTTTATCTAAAATACGGTCATAAATTGTTAGAACTGTATATTTAAGTGGTTGATCTTGTAAAATCTAAGCACCCCAATAGTTTTTTAAGGCACTGAATCTATTGATGCATTAAAAAATAAAATTTAGACAACATAAATGAGTGATTCACACAGATTTAAATCCTTGGATTCAAGTGAAAAATGTCAAGACAAAATATTTAGACAATGTTCTTGATTAAGTCACACCTTACAAAATGTGATGAATTATTTCCAATAAAACAATCCATTACAAAAACAAAAGTTGATAACATGGAGAAATTCCCTAGTTAATGCCATGCCTTACCCAAAATAATAAGAGGAATGAACTCCATAATCTCATGCCATCCCCCAAAAAAGGAAAACATGGATACACATACATAAAAATATATGCAATATAGCCATATACACACAATGTATACATGTAATATTTAAATATATTCATAGTTGCAGACAATTTTCATGTGTATCTATCTATCTATCTATATATGCATTTCATATCTACCCATGCCCATTTGATTAAATAATGTTGAAATAATGTAACTGCAAAGAGTATTCTTATTATTATTGATATTTTATTTATAGGATCAATCCCCATTGTGGATTGATCATGTCAGATATTGTAATAGGACCAAATCCCCTTTTGCGGATTGGTCAAAAGACAATTGTAATAGGCAGAATAAGGAGTCAGCCCCAGCAGTTAATTAAGAGACCCAGAAATATAATAAAGGTGGGTTTACCCACCCAGATTGAGAAGTCAGCCCTTGTAACACCCTGTTTCCCCCAGTTTGTAAAAATAACTGGACTGGCCAAGAACTATGGAAAACTCATAAATGTGAATATGTGATGTAAATGGACCTTAAGGAAAAGGTCAATGAATGTGAATAACATTATGAATTTTATTGCAGGACTGCTGAGAGGGGATGTGCAGAAAAAGAGACCATGATGGCAGTGGAAGGCACCTGGAAAGGTGGCGTTAACTTCCATCGAGAATTACCACCGTATTTGGACTCCACTGGCCCGGAGAACCAAAAGCGGCTCGCTGGCCCCGAATTTAATGTCTCGTAGGCTGGTAGGCAGATGGCTTAGTGAGGGATGGGATGGTGAACTGCCCATCCGTAGAGTCGTCAGGCCTAATCAACGCGAGGGTAATCGCGCCACACACAACCTCGCAAGAGGATAAGGCGTGGGGTAGAAGCGATTGAAAGGGCAGATGCGAGGGGAACTCTGGCATTACGCAGAGTGAGTGATAGCAGAGAGGAAGGATTGCAACCTTCGCTCCTGGTCACTGGCATACAGAGAGACACAGTCTCATAGCATCGTGGTCTCAGCTTGGGGGTGGCTAGTGGTAAATCCGCTGGGAGTCACTAAGCCTACGGTTGGGTGGAAATGAGCACCCCTCTCAGTAGTTGCTTAACCCTCACATTATTTATGATAAGTGTTTTGCCTCTGGCATCTGGAAATATATGTATTCTAATAATTATGCTCATAAGTTGTGAAACTGTGAATGTTTTCATTATAAGAAGGTCTGTGTGGTATTTTGATCAGTACTAGTAGTTGTATATGCTTATAACAGAGAAACCATGCATGACTTATGTTGATAAATGAATCTAATTATGCATAACTTGAACCAAGTCAGACTTCCAGTCCATTCTTGGGAATTTGTTTCCCCTTATCTGTCTCCAGGAATGCCCCAGAATAGGCCTCTTCACAGAGATTCCCTCCCTGGAAAGGTTTACCAAGAACCTGGAAAAAAGACTTGAATGTGCAAGTCTTAACAACCCTATACGAAGATGAATGACCCTCTTAAAATCTCGAAGTAGCAGCGTAGGGATAAGTATTGATCAACGGATGAGATCCTGTTGGGGAATCTGCGATCATTCACGACCGTTAAATCGAAGGAATAAACGAGGGAGTTAATTGCCTTAACCCTTTTTCCTCTACCTTCGTGAATAGCGAGAAAATCGGAATCGTAGACCCCCAGGGTCCATGAGAACATCTGGACCGTTGGTTTTTCCACGTCCAAGGAGCAGTGAGAAAGGGCGCGGCATCGGGACCGATCTGAACCGTCAGATCTTAGCTAGAAAACCCGATAGTCGTTAGATCTATAGGGAGACAGATGAGGGTTAAGCCCTCGTGAATGGGGGAAAAAGAATCTGAGCCGTCCATCCGAGGAGGACAAGTGGCAGAGATCCAGGGATCTTGTGAACTCGGAGGTTCGCAAGGTAAGAGCCCAAAGGTTGGGTGCTCCAAGTCACGAGTAGCGAGGTGCCAAGAGCCGAGCACGAGAGAACACATGGAAAAACTTCAAGGTGGGGCCCGCGTGATTGACGGATGGACACGCATCGCCTGGAGAAGGGAGTCAATGCTCCATTGACTTCTCGTGTCTCGGGGATTTGCGAGAGAAGGGCATGAGAGCTCAACCCTTGGACTTACGAGGTCGCGAGTAGCGAGAACGCGAGAGGGAAGATTAAATATCGCTTCTCGAGGGTTCGTGAAGGGAAGGTGCCAAGATTCGATGCTACAACTCGCGAAGGGGCGAGTTGCGAGCAATGCGAAGGGAAGGTCAACCTTCGCTAACTTTCAAGTCTCGTAGGATCGCATAAGGGAGGAACGAGAGTTCAACCGTTGAACTCATGAAGTGGCGAATAGCGAGAGGAGCTAGAGTTTAGCCTAGCCGACAGTCATGCAAAGAGGACGCTGACAGAAGGAAGCTATACCCAATTCATAATACGCGGTATCGGTGTTTTTTGAAGAAAATTTGAGGGTCTTCGACTCACGACTCGCGAGGTCGCGAGTTGTGAAAGGCACCTGCATTTAGGCGCATATGTGGTCCTATCGAACTAGGGACTAAAGAAAGGGAGCTAGTGCTTTGTCGTTAAGCAGCGGGTAGATCTGGACAACCAAAATCTACGAACCCAGATCTACGACCAAGATTTCATTTTGAAGCCCCCTCGCCATTCCACCTTCAATATTGGACTCCATTGTATCGCTGAGTCACGAAACACGAAAAGGTGCCTGGTTTGTGTGGCCTGTGATCCTAAGCCACGATCACAGGGAGGTGAATAAGGAAGAACTAGGCTGCACTAGACCCCCGTAGGACTTCGGGGATTCTGTCCCTTGAGGAAAAATGAAAATTTTATTACGTTTGTAGTGGGTATGTGACCAAGTGGTATTAGAGCATGGTTACAATAGTCGGCCTGACTGGGCTCATGGACAAGTCACGCATAAGCTCCATTCGAGGTACTCCTACGAGGAGTAACCCCCTAACGAAACTCTCTTGCCCAGAATTGAAAAAAAAAAAACTCGGAGACGAGAACCCGACTGTGTATGCATGTGAAAGAGTTATAAATTATGAAAATCATAAAAATGTGTTCAACTCTTGACCCATAACCAGCCACCGTCTTTTCCCCCCAACACACGATCACCCGCGAAAATCCACCGACGCAGAGTAGGGGTACTCAACAAGAGGTGGGAGAAGGCTCCCACAACAGGGACGAGGAGTCTGACGAAAGAAGAGAAAGAGGAACCCCTCCAGACCTAGCCGAGCCCGTGAGGAGTCTCATGGTTGAATTGCAAAGCTGCAAGGTCGACAATGAAAGGATGATGAAAAAACAATAAAAACAAACCGAAATTAATGCAGTTCTACTGCAGAGCTTATCCGACCTACAACGACAAATGCAACATGAACCTGAGATGCAGAATCATGGTCGTGTCAGTGGCCATAATGAGAGAAGCACATCAAGAAATTTTCACCCTAGAGGTAAATGACCAGTGCCAGACGATTCCACTGAGAAGGAAGCTGGCGATTCAGAAGGCTCTTCCAGCAGCAGGACCAGTTCCTATCCTTGCAGAAAACAAAAGAAGCAAAAGACTTCCAAGAGTCATAAATTTGAGGAATTCAGAAAGGCCAAACCTCCCTCCTTCAACGGTGAGATAAAGAAGGGAGAGGAAGTCGAGGCCTGGCTACTTGGACTGAAGAAATATTTCAAAGTCCATGATTTTTCAAAGAATTTGAAGGCCCGAGTGGCCACTTTAAATCTGAATGGAAAGGCTTCCATCTGGTGGGAAGATCTTAAGAATATGAAAGGGGTCTGCGAGGAGGACCTGTCTTGGAAACAATTTGAAAAGTACTTCTGGAAGAAGTATTTGTCGGAAAGATATTTCGACGAGAAGGCTAAAGAGTTTTATGAACTCAAACTGGGGCAACTCACTATAGAGGAATATGTCAATAAATTCCTCGACTTATTGAGATATGTACCCTACATCAAAGAAGAGAAGGCAAAGGTGCAACGCTTCATCAGTGGGCTACCCAAGGAATACCAAAACCGAATCGAATTCGACGAGCCAAAGACCTTAGAAGACACTATTCGAAAAGAAACATATTGTCATGAGCAATATGGACATCGGGCAGAGTCTCGTGAAACTGGAAACAGAAGAGTGGTTCGAGATTTCAGAAAAAGGGGATCAAATCCTCAGGATTTAAAAACTACAAGAAGAACCCCAGAATGAACTATCCATCCCAGAGTGTACTCCAACAAAACTTTCCATCATCAGACGAAAATAAAACTTCTAGACCTATACCAGTGAGGACTGATAACCCAAAGAGAGAACCTATGAAATGTTGGGGTTGCGGAGAAGAGCATCTCCTGAGAGACTATCCACACCAACAACAGAACAATCAGAAAATTTATAACATTCGGGAAGCTACCACAGTCAATGATGTGGCAAGGAGTGTGCCGCAGATCTATGCAACCTTGGATAATAACCAAGCTGACCACCAAGCTTCAGTGGTGGAAATAGAAGCTATGATTTTCAACCATTTGGTGTCTGTTTTGATTGACTCTGGTTCAAATTTGAGTTATATAGCCCCTAGAGCTATTGATAAGTGTAAACTACAGCCACAGAAGAAAACCAAGCCATGGCTAGTACAGTTAGCCACTGTCACCAAAAGAAAGGCAGTAGAGGTCATACCAGCCTGCCAATTAATGTTGGGTGAATTCCCCATCCAAGCAACCCTTAATGTATTACCCCTGGGATCATATGATCTGTTGATTGGTATGGACTGGCTGGCCGCCCACAAAGCCAGGCTGGACTGTTACCATAAAACCTTAGAATGTGTGAGAAAAGAAGGAAAAAGGATAACCCTTCAAGGGATCCGAAAACCGATCTCGGTGAGACAATATCATCCCTGCAAATGAGAAAGTATTGTCGAAAGGGATGTCCCCTATATGCGATACAGGTGTTGAAAACAATCGAAGGTGCTAAACCAAGCCCTGATGATCACCCTATCCTAAGAGAATACAGAGATGGGTTTCCGGAAGAGGTATCGGGTCTACCTCCGATAAGAGATATTGACTTCTCAATAGAGCTCGCACTAGGAGCGGTGTCGGTGTCTAGGACACCCTATCGAATGAGCACACCTGAGTTAGTAGAAATCAAATTGCAATTGAAAGAAATGATGGATAAGGGTTATATTCGACCCAGCGTGTCCCCATGGGGAGCACCAGTCTTGTTTGTGAAAAATAAGGATGGCACCCTTAGACTGTGTATAGATTATAGACAACTCAATAAAGTAACCATAAAGAACAAGTACCCCTTGCCTAGGATCGATGATCTATTCGATCAGTTGAGAGGTGCGTCTATTTTCTCAAAGATTGACTAGAGGTTGGGGTACCATCAAGTCTGAATCAAGGGTGAAGACATCCATAAAACCACTTTCCGTACACGGTATGGTCACTATGAGTTTTTGGTAGTGCCATTTGGGTTAACCAATGCCCATGCCACTTTCATGTGCTTAATGAACAATGTACTTAGTAAATTTCTAGATAAATTTGTACTAGTTTTCATTGATGACATATTAATCTACTCTAAGAATAGAAAATAACATGAAGAGCATCTTAGACTTGTGCTGCAAGTGCTAAGAGAGC
>JZKD02S1917010.1:65747-88556 GCA_000966675.3 Picea glauca
TTGGTCAAAAGACAATTGTAATAGGCAGAATAAGAAGTCGGCCCCAACAGTTAATTAAGAGACCCAAAAATATAATAAAGGTGGGTTTACCCACCCAGATTGAGAATTCGGCCCTACCAGTGAAGAGACACTTTACACATGCTAGAACTTGTATAAATAAAGGAGGCTAGTGCCTCATTTGAACACAACTCACTTGCTTAGTTTGAGAGACAAGTTTTGATCTGTTACCGACAAAGGAGGGAGAGAGTGGTGCATATCTTGGAGAGGACTTTATGTTTTAGCATAGAGATCTCTTGTCATTGTATTGTCAATCTATATTAAGGAAGTTTTGTTGGGTTTTCTTCCCCTAGAGGGTTTCCCAGGATAAATGTTGTGTCTCTTGTGAATGTGTATTTCTCAGTGATCTTGTTCTTATGTTGCTATTATTTATTGAAATGCAAAGAACTATAATAATGGAATAAACATTAACAAATAAATGGATCAATAGAAGATGTAGGGATGCCTTTGATCGTGGACATATTGTTTATTGGCCTTATGAACTCCTCCATTTCACCCTAATGCTTGATGTCATAAACTTCTTATTGATTGTCCACTCTAACACACCTCTACCAAAAAATAAAAAACATATGTTGTAAGAATACTTTCTATCATCAACTCTTTCTA
The DNA here is from genome assembly GCA_000966675.3 of Picea glauca. NCBI lineage: Eukaryota > Viridiplantae > Streptophyta > Pinopsida > Pinales > Pinaceae > Picea > Picea glauca. The sequence goes on from JZKD02S1917010.1 coordinate 66,411, forward strand.
TTTTGGAGTAGAATGATGTAGCATATCAACACCAATGTTCAATGATGGCTATAGTGGTTCTACATGAATAAGAGAAGGGACTTGGTCCACCCAACAACGTACTAGAATTAGAGGAAATAATCATCCATTTCGTGACCTTTAGTGGGTATATTTTGTTTATACATGATGTGTTGTAATCATGTCATTGAATACTTGTATATGTTTTCTTGGCATGTAACTTAACGACCCTACCCTATCCATCCTCTCACAATAGTCATTTGACAGTCAGATGGCTATCTAGTTTGCTAGACACATTGTTATTAAGTACTCTGTTAACCCCTCAAAAACATTAGGTGTGTAGAGAAAGGATATAAATGGTATCAAAATTCAAAGACAAAGGATTGGATTAGCCATTGTAGTGGTGTGCTAGTGGGTAATAGAAATGGAAAAATGTGTGCTCTTTAAGGGCCCTGTGATGAGCAGGTAGTCTAATTATACTTGATCTCCAACAAAATATTGCATATGTTTTTATTTCACTATTTTGTGGATACAATTTCAATTTTTTGGTGTATTAGGAGTATTGTTCAGATGTCTCACTTTCCACACGTCCTTCTTAGAGCTGTGGGGTTTAGACTGGGGGTTCATCCAAAGTTACATAAAAAAACCCCAAAGCATTGACATATCAATCTTCAACCAAGGTCAAAGAAGGTCTCACTCAAGAGACTGTTTGGTCTCATGTCTAGGGTGAAGGGATAAATACAAGGAGATCCATTTGGGTTTACATTCAAAAATTTCATAATTGGAAACTTACTATTATTAATATGTAAAAAAAATATGCACACATATCCAAATACCACATAAGTAACACATGATAAATCAAAATAGTTGCAACTTTATTAATCTTCCCATTCCATTAAACACAAACATACATTAAGGAAAACATACTTGACAACAAAATATTCTCTTGTCCTCTTTAGATAATTCCCCATATTTAAAAAACATTGTGCCATGCACATCCTTTCAGACCTTAGACATATGGAAAACTTAGTCTTAGAATCGTAATCCTTACAACATTAAAATACTACAGAGACTCAGAGGGAGCTCTTTAACAATAAAAAACAACAATGACTTAATGAATCAACTCAACAACAATAACAACCTATTCTTTGTCATCCTTTCTTCCTTTTATATCCTTCTGAGCTTTAGAGCTCTTTCTCTGTCAATTTTTCTGCACTCACTCTACTGACTAAAAATCTTGCATGATTTTTCCACCTACTTGAATTCCACGTATCCTTTCTAGAATCGGGGCAATCTTTAATACCTCACAAACTCATATTTTTTTTAATCCACGTTCCCTCGTGCTGTTGGTAGTAATCATTCAGGGATATTTATTGATGATTCCTTTCTTGATTCCGATGTGTCTTTTTTTTTTCTGGTGCATATCCAAGAACTTGGACTGATGTGTAGTTTCTAGAACTTAGACATGGCACCCAGTATTAAAAATCGGTCCAATGCATGCTTCTTTCCATTCCTTGCACATTATCTTGGGTGCACGCAAAAGTGGACTAGGTGTGCATAACTTTATTTCTACGCATGCGCAAGATTAATCCAAAACTTTGGGTGCCAAAAGGCCCCCACCACTATCACTTGGCTTGTCCTCGAGCCACTACCTTATTGAGTGACCATCACAATCGACAAAACTATGTTTTTGAGTTCCTGCATGAACTCCATAAATTGGCACTCAGGATCGTTAAGGTATCCCTGAAGATCCTGGGTATGCTGAAAGGCCACATCAACCTATGATGTTGTGACCTGAGGAGCTATCAAGTTTATTCTATTGATTTTCTTAATTAGGGGGGCGAAAACAATTTTCATGTTTGAGAGGTGTGTGAACAATATCAAGGACTTATCGGTCATAGAAGTGGTGATCCATGATATACTCTATTTCTCAGCCCAGGATGAAATGATCTCTTTTTTTTTTTGCAGCAATTGCTAGCATCACAATGACACACTCCCTGAGAATCAAGGAATCCAGGTCATGCTTTTGTTGTGCGACCTCAACCTCACCTGCTTGGAATATATCATGGATAAAATTCATTTCTAAGGGATTTTGCAAGTGATTCCACATGTTGAAGCTATTATTAATTAACTCTGAAAAGTCTTGGGATTGGCTCCAACAGTCCCAGACAACTACTTCCGATGTTGCAATTTTTCATTGAATTTTTTTCTCCTCTGGTTTTAACTATTGAATCCGCATGCGGAGTTCTAGATTATGAGATTCCAAGACATGAATGTGCTCAACCACAACTTTAATTTTCTATGGGGATGGAATTTCTGTTTGAACCTGCTCATGTGGATAAACCTATGATTAAGCCTCGTCTAGAGCAGTGAAGAGATTGTTATGTCTACCTATCATGGCCTCATATTGGCCATTAGTTTCTATATGCACAACCACTTCAGCAATATGCAAGGCATGTAAATTGTTTCAAGCAAATTAAACTTCTTGGCACCCGTGGGATTCTTGTTGTAATTAGGATTGTGTGGCTACATAACTAGAGACTTCCTGGTCAAGGTGAAGGTATAACTGGGCCTACTCTTAGAAAAGAGGTTGGTTTTTCTTGATATCTCGTGGAACCTAGTAGTAATAAATCCCTAAATATCGATAGTAGGGACCTATGCAAGGCTGACTTTTTTCCTAGACGAGTTGGAAGGGATCATTGTGAGTGGGTTGACACTCAACACTTTGTGTTGGCTAGCTCCCAGATCATTGATGGATTTTGGTGTTGGGGGTGGATATTGCGGTGGTGAGGTGAAATCTAGTTGTTGGCATCATATCACTTTCAAACACTTGTTGTTTGGTCAGCTACACGTGAATCTCCTTCATCAGCTTGGCCAGTTGCTAGCTTTGTGTTGGGGAACCAATCTCCACTTGATTTTGAGAAATTGTACACTGGAGTTAGCTGGAACCAAGTCATAAGTTTGATTGGACCGATGGCACTGGAATTGATTCTTTAATTATATTCACATAGGGCGGAGATGATCGATTTCCTTCTAGTCTGGAGGGAAGTTCAATATGAGGTACATCCTATGTTTTGGATTCCTTCTTTCTCTTTTTTCCAGCCTCAATGTCAAATCCACTAGTGCTCTACATGCTTTCATCCGAAAGGGGAGACTCATGTTCCTTGGACGTATCTTCTTTGTCATGTTTTGGGCAGCAACTGTGGCCCTATGTTATTCTTGCAATTTCTTTTTTCTTATCTTGAATTTATCTTTCACCTCCGAGAGGGGAGGATAGTAGTGGGCTGGCCATTTTGAAAATCCTTCCATGATATCCCCTTCTATAATGTAGAAGGGGAGCTCAACATTTATCTTGTTTGTGGCTATTGTTACACATTATTTTCATCATCCCTATGACCGTTAATAATGTAAACCTATTCTTTGTCTTTAGAAGGATCAATGGCGCAAATTCCTGAAGAAAGAAGTGAGAAGAACTTTTCCTGAGAGAAGAAATTGTATTTTCCTTTGTAAAAACATTATTAAGGAAGGTCATCGCAGGCTGCACTATATATAGGATGCAACGATGCCTGATCATCGCCCCCTTCTCTAAATATACTCTGCGACGTCTCCGCAAGCTGCACTATACTTAGCATGCAACGATTTTCATATGTGGGAAAAACGAGCATCTTCTCGATGCTTCTAGAAGGAGAAGCTTCTATGGTGAGGTGATCTTCGATTGGTTTGGATCTTACTCACTTTTATAATTTAGTGAGATCATCCTAACCTCCTCACCTTATCCTCTTTATCTTATAAAAGGAGAGGATCTCTCATGGAAAAAGTTAGATTGGATTGAGATTGGAAATTTGGCTTGAGATTGTTAGCTTGGTTAGAGTGGCTTTGAGCTTTGCTTTGTCAAGATAGATTGTGAGTGACTTTCAGATCTATAGTCACAAAATCCATGGATCATAAGTGTGTTAGAAGCAAGGGATTGTTGGAAGGGACCTTACGACATCAAGGCCTCGGTTGTATTATCTTTTTTTAATATTTTTAATACAGTAATATATTTCTTTCCCATAAAATTGTCTTTATTTTATTGTATGACTCCTTGATCACGTACATTGGTTTTTTTTTAGTATACATTGTTGCTTTCACTTCGTTGGTTTGTGTCTTTTTTATAGGTTCAACATCCCATAAGCCTTCGAACGGAGAGAGGATGACACTAGCGAGGACAAACGACATTTAAACGGTATGCCATTTATCTCTTTTTGGTTAGTATTATTAATGACTAAAACTTAGGGAAATTTTTATGTTCTGTCTTGTTTTGTTCGAGTTTCGGGGTGAAACTAGGGATATATGTTTGTTTCCGCACTTACTGATTTGTCCGATAACAAAATTGGCGACCATACTGGGGAACATATTGTTTTCCTAGTTTTTCTTTCTTTCTTTCTTTGATTGCTTGGGTTCTGTTTTCTGAGTCACCGGGAGATCCATCTTGACTCTCTGACTATTAAATTTCACTAGAAACCCCTCATGTTTTTTTATTTTTTCCATTATTCATTTGATCGTTGCACCCTTCTTTGAGGGATAGTGCGGCGATCTAGGATCGACGCACCCTACCTTTTGACACAGTGCGATGTCATCGCACTGTATTTTTTCTCTATCCTGTGACGATCAAGCATCGTCGCGCTATGTTAGTTTGACAGCCTGCGACGATTGTGAAAAAATTTAGTTTTTGATGGTTTTCCCTACCCAGATCTATGACAAGTATTTGGGGTGATTTTTTGGGTCTGATTACAGTCTACTTGACATATTTGAATCTTCTTCTAGCCATCTTTGCTTTGTTTTATCTTGTTTTCTTTTGAAATATTTGATCTCTTTCTTTGAGTGTCTTTCAGTTACAAAGCATTATTTTTTCTTTATAATTGTTTGGTGAAAGAACTTATTTTTATTTTATTGAGTAGTTCGTGTTAAAAGAGAAAATTTGTTTGGGTTTCTTTGTTTTATAGAGATTTGTTATTGCTTTTATCTCTCTTTGAAACAATTTTTTTTTATTTCTTTCTTTATATTAGATTGGGGGGCCAAGAATCGTGTATTGGTGTACAGTCTGTTTTGCTCATTTCTTGAGAATCTTGATATTGATGAGTTTAATAAAATTTCAGGGCATTGTGCATATGGGAATGATAAACGTTTTCTCCTTATCGTAATATAGCTTTCATCGAAGTGAAATATTTTCATTCTTATTTCTTTTCATTGTTTAGAGCCGGTCAAAACAACATTTAGTCCACGCCATTTTCCTCTTGAGTAACAACAACCTTAAAATTAAGAACTTATAAAAATTGATTAGACATTTTTATGTTTTATGGTAGAAAAACTACATTAGATTAGTTGTAGGGATTTGGAATAGGTGTGAAAGATAAATTTCCAAAGTTGTAAACAAACATAGAATCTTGAGTTAGGGAGCGGTGAAATCCACTTATTACATTTTGTCTTGGGAAGCCCTTCTAACACAAGGGTCAATCATGAGGTCTCATTAGGACTGGAAGAGTTACTCACCCTGCGTTTTTGGTCTTGGTGTAGAGATTGCATGTATTATTGGGGGTCACTTGAAGGTATACCCACAATTATGTGTGGGAGCCTCTCGAGTTGATTTTGGCCTAGATACCCTGCCTTTGTGCATGGATCGGACTATCAACTGTTTCCCAAGGCATCATTGTCGTAATTGATAACCTTAGTAGCCTATCTCTTTAGGGTATTTACATGAGGTGACTGTGGAGGGGCAAGTCTTAATGGTACTTGGAATCGACGTTGGCCAAACTCACTCGGGTTCCTTGGAGGGTATACCCATGATTATGTGTGGGAGCTTGCACCAGGGTGTAAGTTCATTAAGTAGGTCGTCAACGTAACTTTTCTACCCGCTCTATATCAACCCCTTCTTACATTGTTCCCGCGACATTGGATTTCATCACCAACTAGTGTGTTCATTGTGAGAAGGTTTTGTTTGTTTGCTTGCTTCTTAGATTTTTAGCGTGTGTTGTTTGTTTCCCCTAGAAGACTCTAGGTTGGATCTGTTTTTAATGGCATCATTTCCCGGAATGACCAATGAGGGAACCCCTTTTCCAAGCGAACCTTTTGTATTTCCTTCTTAAAGAAACACTGGTCCTCCTTACATCGCTACTTTGAACCTTCCAGGTCTCACAATTGGATTATCAGTATCGTTTTTTTCCACTCAGGCAATCCCAAATGCAACTAGTGCTTCTGTTGTAAGAACTTTCCCCCAAGAACATCAACCTCATGTTGATCCTTCACCTTCTTCACCAGTAAGATCTTCTTCACCTTCTTCACTTGCAAGGTCTTCTTCCATTTCATATTCTTCGCCGAGGGAAAGATCTATAGCTAGTAACCCAGTGGATAAGAAGAATAAGAAAATGAAGAATAAGAAGAAGAAAAATAAACAAGGGTCGAAGCTTCCAACCACTGCAAGACATGTTGGAAAACAATCGGTTATTGATAATCTTGCTGGGAGTGTTGATGATTCCAAGAACAACCAAACAACCCATAAGCCCAAGTACCGTTGCAAATTTTGTAAGGGTAGCCATCTTCTTAAGGATTTCCTTGGTCTATCCAGGGTTATAAAAGCATGGTCTACACATCCTCTCCAACCCATGTCGTCAGCCTCTGAGCCACATGTTGATGACCTCCCATCAATTAGTCAAGATACCATTGGGAAGAAGAAAATTAGAGTCAAGTTCCCGTGTATGTTATGCAGAGGGAGTCATCAAACTCACATTTTCCCTCGTATGGACAAAGCCTTGAAATTACTGGAAGACATGACTATTTAAAAACCTCAACTTCCAGCTGTTTATTACAAGCTTACTCTCGAACCACCTGTAGTTGATGGAATGATCAATCTGGTCCCTTCATCGATTAGTCTGGTTGATCATGTAGTCATTATGGCCACGTCCTTAGTTGATCATGTTGAAAAATTGGTCGATCCAATCCCATCATCGGTTGATCCCACTCCCTCATTAGAGAGTGTCACCCAAGCGATCGATCCGTTTCCAGCCGTTGACCCCATTTTGCCCTTGGAGAATGAAGCCCAAGTGGTCGATCTGATCTCGTCATCGTTCGATCCTACTCTCCCGCTAGAGAGTAAACCCGACATTGCCCATGTTTTTCTCGTTGATACATAATCTACCATGTTGGGGGGCATTCCTCCTTATCCCGCGAAACCCCCTCTAAGTAATGAGGCCATCCTTTTTAATTGGGGTGTGCTAACTGGACCTCATCTTCCCTCTCACATTCCTTTCAATATTACAATGCAATTTTGTGGTCAGGACGTTCCTCAAACATTGATAGATGAAGGTTCACCTGCTAGTATTTTGTCCTCTATTGCTTGGAAAACTTTGGGTTATCCTCAACTTGCGTCGTTTACAAAGAATATGATATATTTTAATAGAAGAACCAGTCACCCTTTAGGGATCCTTCCTTAGTTTCCTGTAAATTTGGGAGAGAAAACTGTCTTTATTGACGTCATGGTAGTCCAAGACCCCTTGGATTTGGATTTAATCCTTCGACGAGATTATGTCTATTCCATGAAAGCTATTGTGTAAACTATTTTTCATCTGATATATTTCCCTCACGATGGAAGAATTGTGACTATTGATCAACTTTCGTTTGTTGGTCTGAACTTAACCATCGACTCAATGACATCCCTAAACAATTCTTATATGCAGACAGTATCACCCCCGCCACAGGTCAATTATGTGGCATTGTCTCCCATGCCTTCCGCTGCCGATAAAGATTAGCTTCTCACTATAAGCTCAATCTCTTATGACTTGGATCTAGTAGTTGACATGGTCATCTCTTCGGTAGGGCTATTAGAGCCTGATCTCCTTACCCCTATCACAACCCTCGACATGTGTTCCTTCCAGAGTGTGTTTCTTCCATCGAGTGAAGATATCTTGCAGGCCATGACTGAGTTTTTTCCCTTGACATGGTGTCCTTCCAGAGCACTTTCCTCTTGGAAGTCGGGATCAAGAAGAGAATTGTTGAGCATGGTTTTTTGATTTCAATCTTATTAAAAAATGAAACCATCTTTGAGCATGGTTTTTTGATTTCAATCTCATTAAAAAATGAAACCAGCTTTGAGCATGGTTTTTTGATTTCAAGATCATTAAAAAATGAAACCATCTTTGAGCATGGTTTTTTTATTTCAAGCTCATTAAAAAATGAAACCATCTTTGAGTATGGTTTTCTGATTTCAATCTCATTAAAAAATGAAACCAACTATGAGGATAGTTTTGCGTCTCTGTAGCAACCTCATTAAAAAATGAAACACAAATTACGAGCATAGTTATTTTTTATGTGTCAAGATCGTTAAAAAATGAAACAAAGGCCTAGGGATTGAACCTGGTTTCTTGAGCATAGTTCCTATTCCTGTGTCAAGCTCGTTAAAAAATGAAATAGATTTCCCCCCCTCTCTGTTGTTGAGTCAAGTACTTCGTTATGCATAGTATTTGAAGCTTATTTTCATCCTCCTGTGTCATTGGATGAAACAAAGCTTGTGGGGCAATGCTTATAGCCTCTAGACTTCATGTTGAAGTTAATATGCTAGCTTCTTAAGATAGGGGCTAAGTACCAACCATATCGGTGTTATGCGTTGGGAATTCCAAGCATAGTTTTCTATGGTTCAAGCTTGTTTAAAAATGAAACCACCTATCTCAAGCATAGTTTCTTTTGATTCAAGCTTGTGTAAAAATGAAACCAGGTCCAGGCATAGTTTTATTTAGTTTTTAATCTTATGTAAAAATAAAATCTATCCCGAGCATAGTTTTGTTTTGTTTTAAGCTTGCATAAAAATGAAAACAATCCCGAGCTCAGTCTTTGTTCTTTCTCGTTCTCATAAATACCTAAGAATGTAATCGAGTAAACTTTTATCATTTTTTCAGACTCGTACAGGTTATACAAAAAATGAGCCCACTTGAGTTCCCTTTAAGCTCTTTTTAGACTCTCTAAACATGAAAGATTGTTGAGTGATCTTGTTCTTTTCTGATCGTTAAAGTATTTGAAGAAAACATTTGTTGAGCGGTATATTATCTCATTTTTGGTCTTACCGGACTATTTTATGAAAAATGACATTATGAAGTTTTCTTTAAGTGTTTTTTAGACTCTCTAAACATGAAAAACCACTGATTTTTCTTTCTTTGGACTCGTAAAAAAAACATCGAAAGGACCATATGGTACCAAACCACCCCTTCCTAGGGTTCGTTAAATATATTCTGAAGGACTCATCCAAAGGATGAGCTTATAGTTCAAGCATATGTTATCCTCCTCAAGCTTATGTAAAAATAAAGAGGTACTCGCCAGAAATGGTGGGGGAAAAAATTGGGAAAGAAATGTATCTAAACCTGTATTCTATGAAAAAGTCACCTTTGAACATGACACCCTTTCACTTTCTTTGTTTCTAGATTGGAAAATCCACTTGTCGCTTGGTCATGCTCCTTCCTTTATAAGATTACAAATTGGTCCATGATCCTTGTTGTTGAGTCAGTGTTTCCAAGACATTTGTCGTGTCATCAATATGTTTAAAGATAAGTTCAACCCGAAAAGCCTTCTATTGCATCAACCATTTCTACAGTCCTTAAGCCTTCTATTTCATTGGCTATTTCTATAGTCCTTAAGCCTTCTATTGCATCGGCCATCCCTGATTCAATTCTGAATCACTTGTTACTTTGATCTACTTCAAATCTTGTTACCTGTTTCGTGTCATTGATGGGGGATACATTAAGGTCTTCCTGTGACAAGTCTTTTCCTGTTGAAATCAACTCATTATCCAAGAATTAGACTTAGAAACTAATTAGTACCTTGGAAATTGCATGCCTCAATGGAAAGTTTCCTCGCTTTCGACAGTGGGTTTTCATTATTAACCTCTGATCGAGAGATTCCATCGAGTGTTCAACTTCATCTCATTAATTCACATTCGTTGGATTGTACTAGAGTACCTTGGGATTCATTGACATTAATGGTTATTTCCCTCTCACTTGTTAAGGGTATTCATTAATGACCAGTAATCAAGTGGTTTCTACCATGTTCGACTTCAACACATGTATTCACATAGTTAGATTCGTACTATAGAGTGGTAGAGATGAAGACCCTGAATCTTTTCTGATAGGTTCAGGTTGTGTTGGAGTATATTTAGATTGTACTATTGCATAGATCCACAGTGTATGTCTTGTGTCTATGTTAAGATTTGAGTCTTCAACACATAGATCCACAGTGTATTGTTGGTGGCTATGTTCAGATTTGAGTCATATTGACATGGATCCACAATGTATGTTTGGTGGCTATGACCTGTATTACTTAACATGGATATTTTCATGTCAACATTTATGCTTTAAGTCATTTATATTCTGATTATGGGAAGGCCTACCTCAGTGATGAAGATATTATTGTACTATATTTCCTTGTTTGTTGGCAGGTTTCCGACCGATATGTTCCTTATTCCCTACACACACTCGACAAAGTATTTCAGCTATCACTTTGTTTTAACTTCATACTTTGGGGGGATCTCTGCTACACATTATTTTCTTCATCCCTATGAGCGTTAATGATATAAACCTATCCTTTGTCTTTAGAAGGATCAGTGGCCCAAATTCCTGAAGAAAGAAGGGAGAAGAACTTTGCATGAGAGAAGAAATTGTAGTTTCCTTTGTAAAAACCCTATTAAGGAAGGTCTTCATAGGCTGCACTATATATAGGGTGTGAAGATGGCTAATCATCACCCCCTTCTCTAAATCTATGCTGCGACATCTCCGCAGGATGCACTATACTTAGGGTGCAACGATTTTCGTACATGGGAAAAATGAGCATGTTCTCTATGCTTCTAGAAGGAGAATATTTTATGGTGAGGTGGTCTCTGATTGGTTTGGATCTTACTCGATTTTCTGATTTAGTGGGATCATCCTAACCTCCTCACCTTATCCTCTTCATCTTATAAAAAGAAAGGATCTCTCAAGGAAAAAGTTAGATTGGATTGAGATTGGAAATTTGGCTTGAGATTGTTACCTTGGTTAGAGTGGCTTTGAGCTTTGCTTTGTCAAGATAAATTATGAGTTACTTTCAGATATATAGTCACATAATCTGTGGATTAGAAGTGTGTGGGAATAAAGGGACTTTTGGAAGGGACCTTACAACATCAAGGCCTCGACTGTATTCTCCTTTTTTCATATTTTTAATACATTAATATATTTCTTTTCCATAAAATTGTCTTTATTTTATTGTATGACTCCTTGATCACGTACATAGGTTTTTGTTGAGTATACATTGTTGCTTTCACTTCGTTGGTTTGTGTCTTTTTTACAGGTTCAACATCCCATAAGCCTTGAAATAGAGTGAGGATGACACTAGTGCGGAAAAACGACATTTAAACGGTATGTCATTTATCTCTTGTTATTTAGTATGCTTAATGATTAAAACTTAGGGAAAGTTTTATGTTTTATCTTGTTTTGTTCTAGTTTCAGGGTGAAATGAGGGAGATCTGTTTGTGTCTTCACTTACCGATTTTTCCGATAATAGTTGCACAGGGAGATATTAAAACGTCATGGAAAGTACACTTAAAATGAATATAATCATCATATCTCTCAAAGATATGTGTCGGTATGTGGACCCTCTCATAGGAAGCTACAATTAGCTAGGATAACCACTGGTGCAATGCCTAGCTCACTTTTGTGTGGACCTCTGTATTCTTGGAATTATGGAGATGTAGGAACCGAGTGGAAACAAACGATGGGGAACTTTTAATGTCTATTTCAAATCTAGGGGGTGGATTCCATAACAACATACTGAGTAGAAGGATGACCCTACTCTGGTGAAATTATTTTCCCTAATCCTAAACATCAAAATAGTCGATGATGAATTCATTGAGCAAGTAAGGGTCCCAAGCCCTCTGAATCCCATTCACACATCGTTCCACCAAGAGGATAACCCCTATAGTGCAGTTTTCCTTCCAACATTTTCAAATAAGCGTTCATGTAAGTAGTTGTGTAGCAAACATGATAGTTGGATTGTTACGTTTTGGGACTACCAATCTATTCCTTCATTTGAAGGTTTCGAACCGAGAATATACCTCCTCTTGAGTTGCATCCTTTTCTTTGAGACTATCCATTGGATCTTCACTAGAGGTGTGCATGTTGTAAATCCTGTGTAAAATGTTCTTATCGATAAGGTAGTTCTGGTCTATCCACATGTATCCCCCATGTAATCCAATGAGGAGGAAACATACATGACAAAATGTCCTGAGCATGACCAAAGTGTGGACGCTTAAGAAAGGAGAGAATACTAGATTTCTTTAGAGGTTTCTTCCACTCTTGGATTACCACTATGTCAATGCCATGTTCTCTTTGGATGACCTCTATGTATTTGTCAGACTATAACTTAGGGAACGAATTGGCATCCTTGATGTTGTATTCAACACATTTGAGCAGGGATACCTTCTTGAGCATAGAACCTTCAAATGCTACACTGTATGGTAATACAAGATAGAGAATTGATTGTTCCTTCATGACCTTAGATTTTAGTCAAGAGGAAGGTTTGCTTGAGGATTCCATATAAGATATGGTGACTATTGAGTATGTGTTATATTATTTGCATGTGTGTGTGTGGGCGCGTCAGATTCAACAACTGCATTTTTTGCTATTTTAACAGATTTTGCTATTTTTAGTGGTTTTCTAAATTAATCCCGAATTAAGGGATTAGGGTTTTGGTAGCTATAGAATACCTAAAATATTGTATATATTGTATGGTGAATGGTGAAATTAATATAATGAAGATTTGAAAGGTGCGGCACCAAGGAAGGTTAGTTTTCTCTTGGTTAAGAGTTTCCAGTGTAAATATCTGTGTACTATATGTATGAACCATTGATTATTTTTTGTTTTTCTTAATAATTTGTATGCATTGCTTTACTTTACAGGTTTAAAACTTATATCTAGTATCAGAGCTCGTTTTTGGCTTCAGGGGGATGCCTTTGTTGCAAAGGGTTTGGATCAATATTAATAGATCAATTTGATCTTGGGTCTGTGATAAGCCTAGGTTTAGTGGGAGATTTTGTAGTGGTCATTCGAGTGTAGAAAGAGGAATGGAGAGCTCTTCTAGAATCGAGATAGAGAAGTTCAACGGTAAAAAATTTGAGCTATGGAAGCTCAAGATGGAGGACCTTCTTGTAGACAAAGAACAATGGATCGTTGTGGATCCTGGTACACATCCTACTGGTACATAGTCTATTGGCACACAATCTACTAGTACACAACCTACTAGTACACAAACTATTAGTACACAACCTACTGGTATGTCGAAGGAAGATTGAGAGAAGTTGGACATAAGAGAAAGGAGTACTATTCGACTCTTCCTGGCATATTCGATGTTGTTGAATGTCTCGGGAGAATCTACAGCCAAGGAACTATGGGATACATTAGTGAATTTGTATCAATCAAACTCCCTGGTAAACAAGTTGTTTCTTCGAAATAAGTTGTATCATCTTAGGATGGAAGATGGAGATTTTTTGATAGAACATCTAAATGTATTTAATACTGTGGTAAGTCAACTGGTATATGTTAATATTGCGATTGCAGAAAAAGATAAGTGTATTAATTTTTTATGTTCTTTGCTAGACTCTTGGGATAATCTGGTTGTAGAAGTTGGTAGTACCACTCAATCTACATTGAAGTATGAGTATGTAGTTGCATCCTTATTATCTAAAGAGATGAGGTAGAAAAACATGCATATTCAAAGCGCAAATGATTTATTTGTAAGAGGTTGTACCCAAGACATGAATCCTGATAAGTCTTCGGGGTGAAGATCTAAATCTACAGGTAGATCTAAATATATATAGGTATATCTAAGTCTCCAGAAAAATATTTGAGGAAATGATGGAATTTTGGTAAAACATGGCATTATAAGAAAGATTGCAAGTCTAAGAAGGTTGATAAACCGAAGGGATATGATAATACCTCTTCCACAGAGGCGAAAACCTCCATTGAAGAAGGAGTTTATGTTTACCTGGAATCTACAGGTACACATACAGACCATGGTGTATGGTTGATCAAATCAGGTGCTTCATATCATATGACTCCTCACAGGGAGTGGTTCTGTGAATATGAAAATTACAATGGTGGTGGTGTATTCCTAGGAGATGACTCGAAAACCAAAATCATGGGACGTGGAAGGGTTAAGTTGTTTCTAAAATATGGAAGGATTATAACTCTCCCTCGGGTTCTGCACATTCCAAAACTACCCAAGAGCCTAATATCTATAAGCAAGTTGGATGATGCAGGTGTGCATACTGTATTGGGAAAGAGCACTTGCAAGATGGTACGATGAACAATGGTGTTGATGAGGGGAGTTCGATGTAGAACGTTGTACAAGTTATTGGGAAGAACTTATACTAATGGATGTAATAGTTTTGTTGTCCCTGAGTAGAGAAATAAATAAGACAAGACCAATATTATCCCTGGAAAGAAGACCATGTTGTTGCATCAAAGACTGGGGCATATTAGAGAAAAGGGCCTTCAAACACTACATGGTAAAGGTATGGTTGAAGGTATGTCTAATTGCACTCTAGATTTTGATTTATGTGAATATTGCATATATGGTAAACAAAATCGAGTAATATTCCCATCTGGTGCTACAAGAGCAAAGGGGATCTTAGAGCTGATACACAGTGATGTGTTTGGACCTGTTCCTGTTCCATCACTAGGTAAATCTGTGTATTATGTTTCATTCATAGATGATTTCTCAAAGAACACATGGATTCATTTTCTTAGAAATAAATATGAGGTATTTGATAAATTTAAAGAGTTTAAGGCTCTGGTAGAAAATGAGATAGAGAATAAAATAAAGGTATTGAGGATAGATAATGGTGGAGAATTCTATGGAAATGAATTCAAAAAATTATGTAAGAAGTGTCATATAGCAAGGGAAAAGACTACTCCATACACACCTCATCAGAATGGAGTTGTAGAAAGTATGAACACGACACTAATGGAAAAAGCAAGGAGCATGCTTAGTGGTGCTGAGTTAGGAAAACAATTCTGGGCAGAGGCAGTGGGTACATCATGTTACCTAGTCAATTGATGACCCTCATCAGCGCTAGATGATAAAACTCCACATGATATATGGACTAGTAAGAAACACTCTCTTGAATATCTCAAAGTGTTTGGTTGTGATGCTTATGCACACGTTCCAAAGGAAAATAGGAGTAAGTTGGATAATAAATATGAAAAGTGTATGTTTATGGGTTATAAATATGGTGTGAAAGGTTATAATCTTTGGAACCCAGAAACTAACAAGATTGTTTATAGTTGGGATGTTGTTTTTAGAGAGGTGAAAGATTTTCCCAAACATGAATTCCTACCAAGGCAAGAAGAACCTGAGAAAATAGAGTTCGAGTTGGATGATGAAAAATTTGAATCATCTGAAGAAGATGAAGCAGAAGAAGAAGAACCTCATACCCCAGTATTGAGCAGATTAGTGAGGGAAAGAAGGCAACTAGAAAGGTATAGTCCACCTGATTTTTGTTCTAATTTTTCTTTATCTATTATTGATGATGATCCCATAACTGTCAGGGAAGCAGTGAATTCAAAGGATAGTAAACTCTAGAAGAAGGCCATGGTTGAATAAATGGATGCCTTGGATAAGAATGAGTCATGGTATATAGTTGAGTTTTTAGCTGGAAGAAGATATGTTGGTAGCAAATGGTTGTTTAATAAGAAGTTTAATGCAAAAGGAAAAGTGGATTAATATAAAGCTCGGTTAGTAAAAAAAGGTTATTCCTAGGTATAGGGAATTGAATTTAGTGAGGTTTTTTCTCCCGTTTCCAAGTTAACTTCTTAGATTTCTTTTATCTATTGTTGCTTATTTTGATCTTGAAGTGGAACAGATGGATGTGAATATAACATTCCTACATGGAGATCTGGAAGAAGAAATCTATATGAAGCAACCACAAGGCTTTGTAGTGAAGGGAAATAAAGAGCTAGTTTGTAAGATAAATAAGTCACTATATGGTATGAAGTAATAACCTAGGATGTGGTACCAAAAGTTTGACACATACATACTTGCATTGGGATTTGTGAGAAGCAGGGTTGATCACTGTGTATATTCCAAGCAGGTTGGTAAAAACTTCATTTATGTAGTGTTGTATGTAGATGACATGTTGCTGGTAGGAAATAACATGGATGTTATCAAGGAGGTGAAATCCCAGTTATCCTCCAAATTTAACATGAAGTATCTCAGTGCTGCTAACTTCATTATGGGAATGGAGATTAAAAGAGATCGTGCAAACCTGAAACTTTGTTTGAATTAGAGAAAATATGTTGAGACGATATTGCAGAGGTTTAATATGCATGGAAGTAAACCGATCAAGGTTCCTATTCCTATATGTGTAAAGTTATCAGCAGATCAGTGTCCCAAGACACAAGAAGAAGAAGAGGACATGTCCCATGTTCCATATGCCAGTGCAGTTGGTAGTTTGATGTATGCATTGGTCTGTACTAGACCGTACATTGCACATGCAGTGGGAGTTTTGAACATGTATATGTCAAAACCAAGGAAGGAGCATTGGACAATAGTAAATAGGGTCTTCAGGTATTTGCGTGGCACTACCAGTTATGGATTGTGCTACCAAGGAAGACTAGTATTGGATAGAGTGTTGGACATACATGGGTTTGTTGATGCAAACTGGGTTGGAGATCTAGATCGTAGAAGATCTACAAGTGGGTATGTGTTTAACCTTTTTGGAGTAGAAATCAGTTGGATGAGAAAAGTATAGGTTGTAGTGGCACTCTCAACTACAGAAGCTAAATACATGGCAACCACTCATGCAAGCAAGGAAGCAATATGGTTACAAATATTGTGTTCAGGTATTGGGTTGGTACACCAAGCAGTGAGATTAGATTGTGACAATCAAAGTGAAATCTTCCTGGCAAAGAACCTTGCTTATCATTCGAAGACAAAGCATATTGATGTTCAATATCACTTTGTAAGAGGCATGGTTGAATAAAATAAGGTGTTGCTGGAAAAGGTTGGCACTTTGAAGAATGTTGCAGATTCATTGAAAAAGTCTATGAGCATAGAGAATTTCTCTTGGTGTAGAGTAACAATGGGCATTGTTGCACTGGATTGTTGACTATGTAATCCCTTGAATCCCTGTATGCAAAGAAAAAAAAAAGTGGGAGAATGTTGGGTATGTGTTATATTCTTTTCATGTGTGTGTGTGGGTGCGTCGGATTCAACAACTGCAGTTTTTGTGGTTTTTTCTATTTTACTAGATTTTGCTATTTTTAGTGGTTTTCTAAATTAATCATGGATTAAGGGATTAAGGTTTTGGTAACTACAAAATACCTAAAATATTGTAAATATTTTATGGTGAATGGTGAAATTAATACAATGAATAGTTGAAAGGTGTGGCATGTGTGTGTGGGCGCGTCAGATTCGACAAATGCATTTTTTTGTAGTTTTTGCTATTTTAGCGGATTTTTCTATTTTTAGTGGTTTTCTAAATTAATCCTAGATTAAGGGATTAGGTTTTTGGTAGCTATGAAATATCTAAAATATTGTATATATTGTATGGTGAATGGTGAAATTAACACAATGAATATTTGAAAGGCGTGACACCAAGGAAGGTTGGTTTTCTCCCGGTTAAGGGTTTCCAATGTAAATCTTTGTGTACTATGTGTATGACCCATTGATTAATTTATGTTTTTCTTAAGAATCTGTATGAATTGATTTACTTCACAGGTTTAAAACTTACAATAAAAAAAGTCCAGAATTTCACAGGAAAAAGAGGATTCTTATGTCTGGGAATGCCATAGTAAGAGGGGACTGAAAGAGCGCTCACAGAATGCAGAGAAGAAGTAAGGAGGTGGAATATCACATTTTCTTTTAAAATATTGAACCCATAATGATTCCTTTATTTCTTTTAATGTGGAGTTACTATCCCATATTTTCCTTGAGTTGGATGGTACCATGTTCCATCCTAGCCATTGGATTTGTCATGTTGAATGACGATTAATCATTGTAGCCTTAATGTTGATTTTTTCGCCACTCCCTATAATTAATTCATAATTTTTGTGGAAATGGAAAAATAGTCCTCCCAGCAGCAACATTAATGGTCCCATAATCCCAAAATTGGATGAATTTGATGCGGTATAATTACTTGTCATATCGACCATTACTATCACAAATCTATTATCACCAATAGATCTTGTAATTTGATGATGACTTCTACAACATTTTACATGTGCGATACTTATTTTTCGGGGGTGTTGCATGTTCCTTCGCACCCCGACATCGCTCCATTCTTGGCTTAATTTGATTTAGATACCCCTGGTGGGTCACAAAGTTTTCTCATTTGAGTGCACCTGGTCAGTTTTCACGATGGATGCATTGGAATAGGCTCGACTGGTTTTGGTAATATCCCCTGATTAGCCAATTCCTCTATAGTTATACCCAACTCATATATTTTCTCAATGGTTTTGGGGAATAGAAGTGTAGGGAATATCTCTTCGAAGGTTTTTGATGGGGTATCCACATCCATATTCCGTGCACATATTTTTGTGACTTTCCCATTGGAGAATCAAGGAGCTAGGGGTATAGGGTGTTTTTTGGAAGAACGCACCAAGAATTCATATATAAAATTCACACATCACACCACTATTTGGTGATCCATCTCCTTTTGCAATGGCATGTGTATCGATGCATATCTACATCTAGTCTAAATATTTCTCTCATCGATGCTTCGACTGGCCCATTCTCGATAATGTTCTCGATGCACTTCCCACCATCATGAAATAATTCCTCCAAGAATGGTATCAAGGGTTTGAACACAGTGGGGTTTGGGAATGTGTTGTATCCAGGAAATAAACACATCCATCGGATCTGACCCATCGTGCCGGTAGGATCCAAATTCTTCCTCACGCAGTTCAGCGGTGATATGTTCTCACCTACTTATCGATACTTCATATATCTTTTTCTGCCACATTTCCATGCCATATTTAAAATTAGTTTCATAGGACTTCATGCTCCACTAAATTAACTCTCCATATGCGGTGGGATTGATGTAATCCTCCCTATGCCTATTCATCTTCTAGATGTTTTCAATAACATATCTTTGTGCATCATCATCCATTGGCTCATTGTACTTTTCTCCTTCATTTGTATTTAGAGGTGTGACCATGCACAGGGTGTCTGTCTCAAATGACATATTTCTCTTCCTAAAATTCAATAATGCATTATTGTCAAAGGCCTAGTCAATGCCAAGAAATGTAGGGTATGGTTCAGAGTCACCAATAATATCTATGACCTCAAAGTAACCTTTGTTTTTACCTCTTCTATATTCACCTCAACTTTCTCTAGTCAACCTATAGGATAGATTTTGTATTGATTTTCCAACCACAGTTGGATGGGTGACCAGAATAGACTCGACTTTCCCATCAAATCCGAGGACTTATTGGGAAAAATGTTCACGTCGGAACCTAGGTCCATCATAACTCCATCCATGTCATAACCACCAAGCTCAAATATAATCTTGATCTCTTTTCAGATGCATTTATGCTTACTGATCTAGCACACCTCCAATTCTAGTAGGGGAGATGATATAGTATTATATGTCATCTTCCTCCCATACAAGTGGCTCACATCTATGTTAACTTCCTTGCAACATCAATGTTAGTACCATATTTGACCCTATCATAAATAGGTAGGATGATCGATATTATAAGGCTGAGTTTGGGAAAAATAAATGCTAAATGTGATCTTACAGAGCTCCTGGACCAAAAGAGCTAGAAAAGTTTCAAGCACCCTAGAGAAATCAGTAGAAAAATCATGCCCTATAGGCCCAAGGATAAGTTTCAAGCACCTGAGAACTTATCAGGAACAAAAGCAGGGTTAATTTCAATCTTAAAAAACTTAAGCCATTTTCAGACAAAGGTTATATCATGGAACCAAGGCTTAAGAATCAAGCTCTATTGAAGGTGTGAGTCTCAATCATCCAATGGATACAAGGGAGCCATATCTATGGTGGGGGATCATCATTGCATCATGAAAGTGCATGAGAGATAACACCCATACGAGTTTTGAAAGTGGTTTTTAGAGCCACACATTGAAATTTTAATGGTGTCTCTTGACAAGAGAAAGAAAGGGTAAACCACTCCTCTTGGTTCACGATAGTGGTATTCCATTTTTTTCTAGCCACCTATCCACCCACTCAATCCTCACATGTTTTCACACTTAGCACTGCATGGATTTAACTCAACAGTAAAACTATGACACTAGGGAATATTTGCGACAACATGACATACCAATAAGGCACTCGTCAGAGCCAGTCTAGGACTACCACATTTATAGAGAGGGCCCATTGGGGACTCCTTTCACCATATCAAACTCAACTACACATAGACTAACCCGATGCCCTGTAAGTGATGAAATAAAATAGTATGAAGCTGCAACGTGTCCATGGGACCGTGACAACATCATCATGATGTCACTCAAAATTTCCCACCTCCTTCCAAAATTTCAAAAGAAATACACCACTGGAAAGTTTTCATGTGTTGATAAAAGGCACGACGAAAAATATTTAAATGTTTGAGGATACAATGATGGTGCACCAAATCAGTTTGGGATAAGACAAAATACAACAAGAAATTTGGCCTCGCATATTGGTCCTTTCACCAATAATCATATCGGTACCTACAACAAATAGAGGAAAATAATCAATGCTCATACATGCAGACCGATGCTATCCATGAATCTTAGAAGATCACACCAACTGCAACGAATCAATTTTCTCCATCAAATGTCTCCGCAAGAACTTGTCGAGCTCTTATAAGAGAAATCCATGGGATCATAAGAAACCAAAATATGAATAAATTACCTTATCAAAGTAAGTTACTCAGATGTCAAGTGTTATAGAAGATGACCCACTAGCTCAGTCTCTCCCCTCAAGAGAGAGCTATCAGCCATCGTGGCTACACATGTCTAGAGAGTGTGTTTTTCATTTCACGAAGGAGGGAATGTCATTTATGGTATCATTAGCTCCTATGTGAGAGTCATAGGACATCCGATAATCTTCCCTAAGGTGAAATTTCCAATCCAATCAGTGCACTAGAAAATATCAAGGCAGAGCATTCAAATGATTGGTCAATTGTACTTTGTTTTGTTGGGTGGTGTCAGCCGAGAAGAAATGAATAGCCTTCTCTCCCACCAACCAAGGTATATAACGCTAAGTGCAATATTGAGAATCAATTGAGCTACTTAGGAAGATCCAGACAGAATATCAATTAGACAAAGAGAACACTCTTCTGGATAACTCATCAGATTAGCTTTGGGTGTAAAAACATTTTTTACCAGGTAAAATCAACGAGAAAATCCGAAGCAGTATCAAGAAACAAACAAAGTTGTATCTAGTGTCAAGAATAAGTATTTGATTAAATGAGTGGTATTCTCACAAAAAAATAGGTCTATAAAGAAATATGAAGATCTAATTTGTATGGCCAACACTTTGGGGAATTTAAGAGTTTCTTACAACCAAAGCTATTGAACAAAATCATCAGGAATAGAAAAATAATAAAGGTAGTAGGCAATTCATGAGATTCATCCCATGTGTTATGTTTCAATCTGTAACTTATTTTTATGTGTATGTGTTCTTTCAAAATCCACCCCTCTCATTTCGCTTCTTATAGTAGATCCCCATTAATAAAGTCTCAAGCAACATGTTATGCAACATATTCAATGTAACTGTGTGGTGTATTCCTATGACATAGAAGTGATTTCCTATTAATAAATAACCATTATCTTATCATTTCTTCATATGTTTGAATGATATGCAGAGGGTAACTCTACGTATTTAAATATCTGAAGCTTTTTACTATTTTCAACATGTTTTAATGATATGTTATATGTGTTAGAAGTGTTGAATTCTTAATTTCTCAGCACGTTATTCCATTTACATAAGATATGAGATTCATTCTTTGCAGTGTCTCATGTTTATCTTGTTTTTCTTCTAATTCACCATTTCACCCATCCTAAAATCTAAAATGTCTGAAACATTCATGGAAAAATGCCGATTGGAGATGAGATTTTTTATTATCTAAGCTGAGAATGTTTTAGGGCCAAGAGTTTTAG
>JZKD02S1917010.1:90955-105525 GCA_000966675.3 Picea glauca
CCACTTAAATGTTCAAGTACAAGATGATTCAAAATTAAAATGTCTCCTTGGTATATATAGGAGACTAGGAGGTATAATTACAACTAATGGCCTAAATCCGACATAAATAAAATAAAATTACTAATATAATATGTCCCAATTAAGGGGTAATGAGCCAATATTAGGGCTTAACAATGAAGAATATGTAGAATAGACAATGCTGGTACACCTCCTTTATGATGAGAATAATTCCATGCATCTGACTCAAACTGAATATGAAGATTCTTTGAATCCTAAGAAGTATATCCTAAAGTATTAATAAAACCAGGAAGTTTTGTCCTTTTCCCAGTATATAATGTTTTTTGATGCACTATACGTTGTGATGCATAAGAAGTATGATCTCAAGCCTAGACATAAGGTAGTCATCCAAGACAATCAACCTCAGCCTAAGAATCCTAGCCCAAACATTTCAAGGATAAAGTCAAATAACAAGTACTGATAATCACAAGGATACTAAGGTTTTGGAGCCTTCAATAAGAGAAAAAGAGGATAAATAATTTCAGGAATCAGTTCCACCTTTTAACATTGAAATGTCCAAGATCAAAATCCTAGTTCCATTGGTTGAATTGGATAAGAATCCCTCATATCATAAATATATTGAGGAATATATAAAAGGAAAAGGATCAATGAGCACTCCTAATACATTAAATTTACAAGATAAGTCTCCCACTATAGTTTTTGGCCCTCATATAGATGAAAAGGACGATTTTGTTGCACCTTTCTATGAGACATTGAATATCCATCGAAAAATGTTTCACAATTGTATGCTTGATTCTACAACATCCCATAACCTATTTCTTAAAGTAGTCGTGGAAAATTTGGGATTGTAAATAACCATACCATATCATTACCTATACTATTTTGATGCTAGGAAAGTGAAGCGTGATGGATTGGTTAACGACATGTAGTTACCTTGGCTCAGTTTCCTTTCAAGAGCATCATGATGAATGTGGTGGTGGTTGATGTGCCAGCTAATTATGGCATATTTTTTTCAAGAACATGGGAATTTAAGTTGGGAGGTACAATGCATATGGACATGACTTATGACATTGTACCATTATTGGAGGTGAAAAAAGAAGGTTGTATAGAGAGATTTTTTTTTTTTATATGGTGAGTGACTAGAACAACCCTATTAACCATGCTATCTATGTTGATAACAAAGATCTTTTTTTTTGCATCGTCACGATCAATGAAGAATACAAATAATCCCTAACACTCACAAATACTTTGGTAATCCCTACTAATGAAATAAATAGTATATGGAAAATGTTTTTTGATGGGGCATATTCAAAGGAAGGAGTGGGAACTGGTGTAGTGCTCATTTATCCCAGCAAGAAAGAAGTCCACTTTTCCTACAAACTAGAGCTTTAGGCCATCAACAATGTAGCTAAATATGAATTCTTGGTTCTAGGTTTGGAGTCAACAAGGAAAATAAAAATCACCAATATGGTGGTATTTGGAGATTCAAAACTGGTGGTGCAACAAATCAGAGGTTCCTACTAGACCAAACATCCAATAATGAGAGCATATAGAAGTTAGATATGGGACTTTATTGACATTTTTTATGAAGCCTTTAATATTTTGGTTGTTTTAAGAGAATTTAACCACCAGGCTAATTCCTTAGCAATAGAAGCCGATACTTTTAAAATTCCATATAATCCTCAAGTGAAATATGAAATTGAGATGAGGTATAAACCATATATCCCTGAAAACATTAGATACTGTCAATTTTTTTAGGATGACCAACAAATCAAAAAATTCATGGAGGTGATATTGGAGTTTGCAATAAATCATATAGACTCAGATGATGAAGAAGAGTCTAATCACATGACTAAGGGATAAATTGAGATCACTCCTGAATTTAGTGAATACATGGTCGAGTATAAGGTTCTTCAACTCAAGAATAATTCTATTCCAAAAGGGATGGTCCCATTAGAGAAATTGTTTGATAGAAGTGATATACCTATGAGTCCAATAGTTCTCCCCAAGGATGATAATACTGAAGATTGTAATGTCGGGAATAAGGAAGAACCTAAATATATAAATATGTCAAAAAATATTCCTACTGAGCACAAGAAAAAAAACTTGCGGTTATTCAAAGAGTACATGTATGTTTTTTCCTGGAAATATGAAGACTTCAAGACTTATGATACCAACATTATACAATATAGAATACCCCTCAAACCTAGTACTAATCCTTTCAGGTAGAAATTGAGGAAATTTAACCCTATTTGTTTTCCTACCATCGAGAAGGAATTGAGAAAGTTGCTAGATGCTCAGATCATAATTCCCCTTAGATATTTTGAATGGGTGGAAAATTTGGTCCCAGTCTGAAAGAAGAGTGGATAAATAATGCTTTGTATGTAATTCAAGAACCTAAACAAATGCTCCCTTAAGGATAACTAGCCTTTTCCTAAGATGGATCACGTACTGTAGAAAGTAGTGGGATAACACATGATCTCCATGATGGATGGTTTCTCAGGATACAACCAAGTGGAAATGCAGCTTGAATATAGGGAAATGATAGCCTTCACAACACCATGGGGTACATTCATGTATGATAAAATTCATTTTGGTTTTATTAATGCATGAGCCACATTCCAAAGAGCTATGGATATAATATGTGGGAGAAAAAGATATATTCATTGTTATCTACCTTGATGAAAATAATGTATTTTCATAGACAAATGAGGATCATATCAAGCATTTAAGGCAGAACTTTGTGAAGTGGAGGAAATTTGGTCTCTCTCTAAACCCTAAGAAGTCTTATTTTTCCATGGAAGAAGGAAATATCCTGGGCCATATAGTATCCAAAGAAGGGGTGAATATAGATATTGAGAGAGTAGAGTACATCAAACAAATTTCCTTGCCTAGGAACAAAACAAAAATACAATCCTTCCTGGGAAGAATAAAGTTTCTAAGAATTTTTGTCCCCAACTTTTTTGAAATGGTTAAACATATCACTGACATGTTAAATAAGTACCATGAAGTGAAATGGACCACTAGATCTAAGGATTCCTTTCAACATATCAAAGAAGCATTGAGAGAATATCTAGTCCTGGTCATCCTGAACTATGATAAAGAGTTATTTATCTTCTCTTTTTCTTTAGAACATACCATAGATGTTGTGTTGTTGCAGAAAAATGAAGAAAATTAAGAGAATCCTATAACGTTCTTAAATTTATCTTTGATTGATGTTGAATTGAGATATAGTAGACTAGAAAAACAATCATATTCTCTGGTCAAGGCGTTAAAATATTTTAGAGTCTATATATTTCACTCTAAAATATTTTCTTATGTACCCACTAGTGAAATAAAGGGCATCCTTACAAAGAATGACAGTGAAGGGAGAAGGGGTAAATGGATCTCCAAACTTCAGGAGTATGAATTATAGATAAATCCCATAAATATAATAAAATGACATGGACTTGCCAAACTGCTAGATGAATCTAACTACAAATATATAGACATAAACTATTTGTGAACAAGAATCATGGAAATAGGCCTAGAAGAATATGAAACACAAGAACCATCTTTGAATGTAATAACTAAATTTTCTCAATTTGATTAGTCCAAGGATGTGATTTTTTACTTGTAGAATTTAAGCTACCCACTAGCATGGGATAAAGCCAAGGATAGATATATCATACTCAAAGCTGTGAAGTATTGCATTATAGGATAAAATATGTTTTGGAAGGATATGGGAATAATATTGTTGAATTTCCTTGTTGAAGAAGATACTGAAGACATCATTACTGAGTTTGATAAGGGAGTGTGTGGGGGTCACCATGCCTAAAGGACGACTACATATAAAATCCTCACAGTTGGTTACTACTGGCTCTCATTTTTTTTATGCCAATTGTATGGTTAAAACATTTGTAGAATGTCAAATGTTTGCAGGAAAACAAAAGTTGCAACCTTTTTCACTCAGACCTATCAAAGAAGAAACACCTTTTCAATAATCAGGATTAGATTTCATTGGTGAAATAAACCCAAATTCAAGTGGGAAACATAAGTGGATTTTAACAACCACATGTTATTTCACCAAATGGGTAGAATCCATCCTCATAAGGGAATAAACTGACCAATTCATCATTAAATTCATTGAGGAGAACATTTTGGCCAGATTTGGATGCCCAAGGAAGATCATAAATAATAATGCACAATCCTTCAAATCTACTAATTTGATGCAATTTTGTCAAAATTATAACATAGATATTGGGAACTCTACAACTTACTATCTATAGGGAAATGGCCTGGCTAAATCCTCCAATAAAAATCTCATCAAGATTATCAAGAAAATGTTGTCCCAAAACAAGAAAGCATGGGACTCTTACTTGAAATATGCAATTTGGGAAGACAAAGTAAGTGTAAAGAGGTCCATAGTAAATTCTTGTTTTCACCTTGTTTACGGATTGGAAGTTGTATTCCCTATTCAACTCATCCTCCCTGTGATGAAATTACTATAAGAGGAGGAGGAAAAATTAGATGATATGCAAAGAAGAATTAGCCAATTGATTGAAGTTCAACATGTTAGAGATCATGTGTCGATAAAGTCCCAAGATCACCAAGAAATAATGAAAGAAATATTTGACAAGAGGACCAAGGAAAGGAACTTCATGGTTGGATACCTAGTCCTAAAGTGGGATTCCAGAAGAGAAGATAAGGGGAAACATGAGAAGTTTGACAATCTTTGGCTTGGATCCTTCCGAGTGGTTGCACCTCAAGATAAAAACACATATGAATTGACTTACCTGGATGGAGAGTTGTTTGGGATCCTATAGAAGGGAGGTTTCACAAGAATTTATTGTGGTACTGAATACTACATATATTCTTACCCTATACATAAATAAAAAAAAATCATTCCTTTCCATGTGTTATCACATGTTTCTACAAGGGTGATGTTTTTCCTTGGTTTTGGCCTCTAGGTGAAAAAGGGTGAAGAAAGGGGATAAAACCCACTAAATGGAACTTATCCTATGTTCGACGGGGTCAATATGAATGTTTGGCGCGTTGTGCTAAGAGGAGCATAGATCTGGGTGGCCGAGCTCTATGCGCCCTAGATCAACGGTCATTGATCGTATCGTGGCCTCAACATGCACGGTCGTTAAAAAATATACAGTGGGTTGGGGAAGAAACCATGGTTTTGCAGAGCTGAAACATGTCAGCCAAAGACACACATCGGGCCGAAAAGCAGGGAAGAATCAAACCTCTTTTCAAGGCCCTGATATGAACATGTGCATATAATTTCCCTATCCCAGGTCGACAGGTAGCCTCTCTATCCCACAGCCAGCTATCCCCCACTCCATCTCTCTCCTCTGTCCATGACATCCCCCACTCCCCTATAAATTTCGTTCCCTTACACCTTTCCTCCACTCACCATTCCACCTGGCCATATCCCATCTTCTTTTCCATGTTGAGCATGTCAATCTCTTGATCAACAACCATGTCTGTTGTCAAACCTTCCCACAAGCATCCGACTATGATCCAGATGGCAGAGTGCTAATATCGCCACGTCCTACAGGTTCAAAGTTGACTTGGACCTTCCCCAATCCCGATGAAGAATTTATTGAGGTTGGGTGCTGGTGGTTGAACTTCGTTTCCACCATAAATGGAAAGCCCAGGGAAGGATTGTCAGTTAGCTGGCTCGTCTGTAGGTCCGTTCTGAAATGTGATTTCATATGACCAAGGTTCATGTACGACCAGAGACTGCATGCACAGTCTGTCAAGAAACATGCAAACGTAATCACTTCAGTGCAACCACCCAAGCACACTTCTGGATTTTTAGTTCTGAGTATATAGGAGTCTTCCTAATATTTTTTTAGGGTCGATGGTAGAGGAAAGCTCTCGCATTGTAAAGTTTTAATGAAGCCTCTGGTTTTCTGGTTATGTATTACCATTTGAGACTTCTTGTTTAATGACAATCAACTTTATTTTCATCTCTCTGCTTTTGATACTGAAGACTCAGGCATGGATGGTCCAGTCGCGTTACTGTGACTATATCGTAATGTAGGTTTGATTGCAGTATTGTTATGGTGTTTTAGTTTCCTGAAGTTTTTTTTTTGGATTCAAGAGGATCTTGTATCTGGAGATTTTCCTCTATAGCCTGTTGGAAGACCGGATGTCCATAGCGGAGTTCTTCTTTTTCCTCAAATTTCTTCCCCCTACTCACCCTTGCTACAAATTACTGACTGAAGTTAGATTGAGACTTCACTTGCATGTGCATTCCGGCCCAGTTTCCCGAGTTAAAGCGATATAATCTTGAGACTTCATCCATTAGACCATCCTTAAAATATTCACTGTGACATAAAATTGATGGCTACTAGGCTTACCTCTACCGTAATCCAGAGGTGACTTCTGGTGCTAACATTCTTGGCACTGTTGGCGGGGATGAATTGAACATTTTCCCTGGGATTGAACGACAAAGCTTATTGGTTCTGAAGGTGAATCAAGACTTAGTACATCAAATATTGCAACTGGGAACTTGGGGACTCCACTGTAGCAACTCCATTGAGACAACTCCATTGTTTCAGTTGTGGATTCTAGGGGAAGACACACGGGGTCCACTCTACAACTGCCTTTAGCAACACCTGAAGTTGATCCAGAGAAAATTATCAGAAGACAAAGGATCCTTCATGAGAGCACTTCTACTTTTGAACTGGGTGGTTATGGTAATTTTCATTCTTCTCCTATAACATCTCCAGCAGTTGTTTCTCATTATCCTGTTACACCATCTATTGGAGCTTCTAGAAATTTAAATTTTGGGAGTGTTCCTGTTGATTTCCCCTCTCCCAGTTTCACTACTCCTCCTCTTGTTAAATCTGTTTGTTTTTCAAGGAGGGAAACCTCTGTTCCCTCAAGCCTTGAGGCCTTTTCTTTAGATCCTCAGTTGTTTACCTTTTTTCCTAGAAGCACACCCCCAATATCCCATGTCTGAGCTCCATCCCCTCCTAGTTTTCCTCCTGTTCACACTCCAATGGAAGGAGCTAATCCCCACAGAAATAGAATGGACGCTATAGTAGAATCCAGATAAGACCCTCTCATTTTGCCTCAACATATTAATTCCCTCCTAGTCAGTGGCTACCTTAAGCAATTGCGTAAGTTCACAGGGGAGGGAGATATCATTGCAGAGGAGCACTTTGCATCTTTTTATAGTTATGTTGATAACTTTGTCATAGTAAATGAAGATGTGTGGATGAGGATTTGTGTCCACGGTCTTGATGGAGAATCTAGAAAGTGGTTCAGGACCCTGACCCCTAGATCCATTGATGGGATTGAGGCTTTAGATGATATCTTCTTGAGACAATGGGGGGATAAAAAGGACTTCATGTATTATATCACCGAGTTCGGGTCCTTAAAGAGAAAAGAGGGACAGTCCGTCTCTAACTTCTCCAAAAGATTCAACAAAATGTACAATAAGATCCCTACTGAGATAAATCCTACATAGGCCTCTGCCAAAATCACATATACTAGTTCTTTTGACCCCGACTTCTATCTCCTGTTAAGAGAGAGAAGAGATACCTCCTTGGCTCATAATGCATCCCTGGAAGTAGAGTCTAATATACTGGCAGTGGACCAACTCATGAATAAGGCTAATAAATATAGAGGAAGAGGAGGATATGAAGCCTCAACCTCCAGTTCTTCTACCCCCCCCTCAAATGGATGAAGTAACCAAGTTACTAAAATCACTTTCAGCCAAAATGGAAATGTTGGATTTAGAGGAGAAGCAGACATACAAAAGTCCTCAAAATGATGATAACAGAGGCAACTTCAAGAGGAAGAATAATAATGCTTCTGATTTTATGTAAAGAGAACCTCAGAACGGAGATAGGGATGATCAGAAAATCCAGACCCCTCTTCAAAATAGCCTTGTCATAGATGAGGGTGGAGAGGAAGAAGACCTCGATCCAGAAATTCACTGTCTTGAAGATACATCCCCTTCTCCTCACTTAAATCAATCAACATATGAGGAGTCTCTCATGGATAGCTAATTAAACGAGATGAGCAAAGGGGATAGGGCCAACGACAACCCAAATAGATACAACCTCGGGTCCAAAAAGAAACGAGGAAAGCATGATATTCATGAGCAGCCTACTAGAGCCAAAAATTCTGCAAATGATGTAGAAAGCAACATCAAGGAGAAGAAAACACAGAACCTCCCACCTATAGCCAAAGGTCCCGTCCCAGAGGTAAGAGAAATTCTGAATCCCCCCTCATATTTTAACTTTGAGCATGAAATTCAGAAGATTAGGATTCCTATCCCCCTTTTAGAGCTATTAAAATATGATAACTTTAGGATATCTTTATCTAATTTGTTTTTTCCTGAACCCTCAAATCATCCCATAGACTCAATCAATTTGCAAGACGAAAAGTCAACAGACATATTAGGTCCCATGGTAGAAGATAGAGATTCCCTTCTACACATCCCTGAACATACATGATAAGGTACTACATAATTATTTGATGGATTCAAGAGCCTCTCATAACCTCATGCCCAAAACTGTGATGAAATTAAGACTTGAAGTCACCAAAGCATACCATGACTTATATTCTTTTGAATCAAGGAGGGTGTAATTTCTTGAGGTCATCAAGGATCTAGTTTTGACCTTGTTTCAGCTGCCCATGAAAAGTGTGGTCATGGATATTGTAGTGGTTTATGTTCCCCCAAATTTTGGCATGTTATTGTTAAGATCTTGGATAAAAAGGCTTGGGGGAACATCGCATATGGACCTCACATATGCTAGTATTTTCGTGTTTGGGGGGGAGCATAGAATACTATATAGAGAAGCTCAACTGACCTATATTATTAGTGATGAAGTAGAACCCACCAATCATCTAATATTTTCCCTTGATACTAATTTGGGATCCAACCTATTGCAGCTCACTAATATCCCTGAACCTCCTCTTGAAATCAGAAAACAGTCCCTTAATCTCTATGAAGACTCTCCTCTGATTACCTCTGTTTGGAAAATGTTCTTTGGTGGAGCCTCTTCTAGGGAGGGTGTTGGTGCTGGAGTATTACTTGTTTCCCCTACTTAGGAAAATATATCTCTGTCCTACAAGTTAGAATTCGAAACCACCAATAATGTGGCAGAATATGAAGCTCCTGTTTTGGGTTTGAGGGATGCAAAGTACATGGGGATTGAAGAGATATCAATTTTTGGAGATGTTGAGCTGATTGTCCAACAGATCATAAGTATTTATCAGGTGAAGCACCATCGGATGAGATCATATATAAATGAAGTATGGGACCTCTTTGACAGTTATTTCTCGGCTTTCAAAATTTCATTTGTTCCCAGAGAAGAGAATTTCATGGTTGACTCTTTGGCTATATCAACAAGCAATTTTAGAATCCCCCGACCACCTAATATCAGGTATGATGTAGAAGCAAAATATAGGCCCTCTATACTTGACAATGTCAAGAATTGGAAGGTGTTTGAGGATGATCTTGAAATCAAAAGATTCCTAGAAGTTGTGGATGAGTTTTATGCATTACACATCGATTGAGATCTTGGTTCTGACATAGATCCTTATGATGATGTTTTTCTGAACAAGATTGTTGATCATCATATTTTTCAGTTGCCCATTAATCAAATCCCAAAGGGACTGATCACCCTTGAAATATTATTTGACTGAAATGATGTGGAAGTAAAAGGTAAAATCTCGAATGATAATGCTGATATAGATGAGTGCAATATTGACACAAAGGAGGATCCAAAATTTGTCAAGTTGTCTAGCATCTTGTCAAAGGAGCAGAGGGCCGAGTATACTGAGTTATTAAAATATTTTTCTGATATGTTTTCTTGGACCTACGAAGACCTCAGAACATATGACACCAATATCATTGAACACAAGATCCCACTGAAGGAGGAATCCAAACCATTTAGGCAGAAGTTAAGACAAATAAATCCTATGTTACTTCCTATTATGGAAAGGGAGGTGAAGAAGCTTTTGGATGCTCAAATCATTGTGCCTTTGAGATATTCTGAGTGGGTGGCCAACCTGGTCCCAGTGAGAAAGAATAGTGGAGAAATCAGACTCTGTGTTGATTTCAGGAACTTGAATAGGAGCTCCAAGAAGGATAACTACCTGCTGCCAAAGATGGAACAAATATTACAGAGGGTAACAGGTGCATCCATGATTTCCATGATTGATGGATTTTCTAGTTACAATCAAATCTTTGTTCTATATGAAGATAGAGAAAAGACAACCTTCACCACTCCCTGGGGCACATTCATGTATGCCAAAATTCCCTTTGGATTAGTGAACGTAGGATCAACCTTTCAATGAGCTATGGACATAGCCTTCAATTGGGAGAAAGATAAATTTGTGGTCATCTATCTATATGACATAACAATCTTTTCCAGATCTGATAAAGAACATTGTTGTCATCTGAGGAAATTCTTCTTGAAATGCAGAAGGTTTGGTCTCTCCTTAAATCCCAAGAAATCATTGTTTTCCATGAAAGAGGGAAAGTTGTTGGGACACATAGTATCAGTTGAGGGGGTCAGAATTGATTCAAGCAGGGTGGAAGCTATTCAAACCTCGCCACTTCCCAGATCCAAGAAGGAAGTCCAGTCTTTCCTGGGAAAAATCAATTTTTTGAGAAGGTTTGTTTCAAATTTTGCTGAATTGGTGAGACATATCACAACCATGCTCAGGAAGGGGAGTGAAATAAAGTGGACTCTTGAGTCCAGATAATCCTTCAATCAAATTAAGAAGGCCTTGCCTGAGGCACCTGTGCTTATCAATCCGGATTAATCCAAGGATTTTTTGATTGTTTCTTTTTCTTCTTTTGATATCGTTACAGTTGTTTTATTGCAGAAAAACGTTGAAGGGATGGAGCAACCTATTTCATTTTTTAGCATAGAACTAAGAAATGTAGAGGTGAAATATGATAGCATGGAGAAACAAGCATATGATTTCATAATTTATGTCCTTCATTCAAGGGTTATTGCATAAATCCCTTCTACTACTATGAAGGACATTCTCATTCAACCTGACATAGATGGAAGAAGGAGTAAGTGGATTGCCAAAATCCTTGAGTTTGACCTAGAAATAAAACTCACCAAGCTAGTTAAAGGCCGAGGTTTAGCCAAATTGTTGGTTGAATATAATTTTAAAGATTTGGGGGTTAAATCCATCGACACTTGTTCAGAAAGTTAGCGAGCTAAGTTGTCTGATAAAAATCCACAGAATATCCCTCCATTGGCAGAATGTACATGGTACAAAGACATTATATTTTTTTTGTAGGAGTTAAGGCCTCCAAATGGAATGGGGAAGAGCAAGGAAAGAGATTTAAAGCTAAAATCAATCATATATTGTCTTATTGACCAAGTCGTGTACTAGAAAGACCCTTTAGGTGTGCTTATGATATGTTTAGACCCACAGGAGGCCCATAAGATTATGTTTGATTTTCATGACAGCCTGTGTGGGGGGCATCACTTCTGGAGAACCACAACCTATAAAATTATCAGAGATGGGTACTTCTGACCTACTCTGTTCACAGATATCTATGCAAAAGTCATAGCTTGCATCAAATGTCAGAAATTCTCTAGGAAGAAGCAACTCAAATCTCTTGCATTGAAGCCAGTGGTGGCTTTGGGACCTTTTCAGCAATGGGGTCTTGAATTCATTGGGAAAATTCATCCTGCTTCAAGCGGTCAACACAGGTGGATATTAACTACAACATACCACTTTACCAAGTGGATAGAAGTTATTCCCACAAGGAGTGTGTCTCACAAAGTGATCATTGGTTTTATTGAAGATATTATGGCAAGGTTTGGCTGTCCGAACAAAATCATCATTGACAATGTTGCGTCCTTCAAGGCTGATCCATTGGTTAAATTCTGTGAGCAGTTCAGAATTTCATTGATCCACTCCACCCCCTACTACCCTCAAGGAAACAGATTAGCAAAGTCCTCTAAAAAAAGCCTGATAAAGATTATCAAAAGACTATTAGAGGACAACAAGAAAGCATGGGATTCAAATCTCAACTTTTCTTTGTGGGATGTGTTGTTCCAGAGTCTGTACTTAAGGCTTAGAAGTATAGTGTCTAGGCATCCGAAAGTGGGTAAAGGGTAGAGAAGAGAAAAACGTCAACCTTCGACAAGGGAAACTAGGGAAGATTTCTGTGTTTCCATTGTCTAGCTTCCAACTGTTCCTGGATGTTTACATCATGTTCAATCGTTGCCCATGAACGTTCGAGTTCAACCCGGGTAGTGGCTGTTTTAAGAATGGTATCGAAAAGGTTTAAGACAATGTGTGTTTGGTTTGATAATCCGGGTTCTATATTGGGCTGTGTTGGTACAGAGAAAGTCATGGAGGAACAGTAAAATAAGAAAACTTCAGAGGGAATTTAAGTGTTGTCTCAATTCGGTCATATAAAAGAGAGTTTAGGATTTCAGGAATAAAAACGGGGTGCAAATCAAAGGATCTTTCCCGTAACTGGGTTATATTTTAATAAAAATGTATGAGGTGGTAGAAAACATTTAGCTGTCTCTCTAGTAAGGCTCCTATCAAGGGAGAATCTCACGATAAACAGAAGAAGAAAAAAGTAGAGAAATAACCCGATGAAGCATAAAATATATATATAGAATTCTGACAGTGTTGACTGGTCTTATACCTGCTGATAGCTGGTACAGAGGAAAAATAGTAAACAAGATAGAATACCAAAATTCATTCACTATAGTAGAGGTTGCACTAAATTATAGCGAAGCATTCATTAGATAAGAATATGAAATGCAAAGAAATATGAGATACAAGAAAACAAACTCATAACACAGTCGTGACGGAATTGAGAATCTTCGGATTTGCTTTATATTAACTCTCAAAATGTAAAATCTGTGTTACAATCGACACAAAAAGGTCCAGCCCCTCGTTTCTTTCTTTCTATGGTATATTTATACAGTTTTACAATAAGATGGAATCTCAATCGTTGCAAAATTTTCAGTTATGATAGGGAGGAGAGAAATCGCTCCATTTCTTCTTCTATGTCTTTACTTGGTGCTAGAAGCTTGTCCTCATGCGTGCTCGGTACAGGTGACACATCTTTCGACCATATGAGATATCAGCCTTGACGGTTCTTCTTGACAATTGGCTTCAAAAG
This sequence comes from Picea glauca, assembly GCA_000966675.3. Taxonomy (NCBI): domain Eukaryota; kingdom Viridiplantae; phylum Streptophyta; class Pinopsida; order Pinales; family Pinaceae; genus Picea; species Picea glauca. The sequence goes on from JZKD02S1917010.1 coordinate 104,103, forward strand.
AGTAACAATCTCGGGCTAATTGCGGCATCTTGTCTTCCATCTCTCCATCTATGATGTCGATAGCACATAATTGCGTGCTTGGTTTAATCATACATTTATCTATTTGGACTATGTCCGCCATAGTCACTTGTGAAATCTCGGCTGAATCTCTTTCCTCTTTTTCATTTAAATCAATTGAGATTTTTTCCATATTCATTTGAATCAATGCCTCGACATTACCTCCGCTATCAATCCCTAGCAGATTACCATCTATAGAACTAAAAGCCTCTTCTAAGGATTTGGTTACCCTCTTGGCTTGCAACTTACCTTTCGAGATGCTATGTTCCCATTCTTTTAATAGAATATTTCCTCTGGTCTACTCCGAAATGGTAAACCTAGGAGTACTTCCCGAATCCCTATTGTTTGTAGCTATCACAGCATCTTGAAAGTCGACCCATGCTACTCCATCTTCTCTTTCTTTAACAGATAAATTTTCCAAAACTTGATTAACCAACAAACAGTTGTCCCGAATCACCTCTACCTTGGTGAGTAAATTTCGTTGGGCCACAGAGACTCTGCACCGAATCTCCATCACCTGGGACTGGAACATCCCAATATTTATCACTTTACTTTCGACGATTTCTACTCTAGCATGTAGATGTTCGATCAAATATTTTTGTTGACCTGCTTGCATTTGACCATTCCGAACCACCAGCTCTGCTTGTTCAAGCTTAGTATTGAGTAGATCTATCTCACTTTTATCATCCAACCTTGCTTGTTCCATCCTTGCACTTGCCTGGTCCTTGGTAGCCTCCTCTGCAGTGGCTAGTCTGGCCTCTAGGGTTTTGATGAGGCGATTTTTTCGTTTCAGCTAGTTTTTCAAAACCCCGACATAAAATTGATTTGTCGTGGCATATGCTCCTAATGTCCCTGCTATTTCAGTCGCGAATTGTGCATTCCTCTTGTCTTTCCCATCAGTCATAACTTTGTATTTCTTGGTTGTTGATTCCCCTTGCTGATAGAATTCTCTCTTTACCACTGCCTTTCTGTTCTTATCATAGAAGAACTCATTTGGAGGGAGCTCTTCCACCCTTATAGGCATCAATTCTTCATTTAGAATCCATCCTGCGTCAATATTTCCCTGAGTTGACTGCAAGGGAGTAATGGATGTGATGGCGTCTCCGATTTGCTTGGTTGATTGCCCCGGGGTAGTAACCAGAGTCTGCTTTCTTGGTGGGTCGGGAGTCTTTATCTCTGCTTTCGGACTCTTAGTTTGTTAAGAACCAAACATCAATATATCATAGAAAAACCTCAGGAAAAGTACTCAACGCCTTGAAAAAGATATAATTTCAGATAATAAGCCTCTTCGAGGGGAAACCTCCTTTTACCCCACTTAAATGTTCAAGTACAAGATGATTCAAAATGAAAATGTCTCCTTGGTATA
>JZKD02S1917010.1:110219-120263 GCA_000966675.3 Picea glauca
TAACATTACTAATCTAATATGCCCCAATTAAGGGTTAATGAGAAATTCGACATAAATAAAATAACATTACTAATCTAATATGCCCCAATTAAGGGTTAATGAGCCAATATTAGGGTTTAACATAGTTTTCTCTTCCCCATCCAGGTGTTTTTCTTGATCGGGTGTCGCATCTTGGAGCCTTCGGCATCTTTTTGTTTCTCCTCTGCTGTACTTGGGTTATCACCCTGTAATATTTTGGGAAGACAACTGCGTCGATGTTCTTGGAACTTCAGAACATTGACCCTCTCTTGAGGTGCCAAGGTTTGTATCCGAGCTAAAATCTCGACATAAGATCTTGTGCCTCTGAAAATTTCATCCGAGGGTGAATTTTCATGCTCAAATCTCTTGAGTCTGCAACTAACCAAATGATTACTCACGACCCTTTGTGGATCGTGCTTCTTGAATTCAATAAGGACCAATTTTAGGTCTTCCAGGGCTGCTGCCCCAGCTTTAGCATGCCCGAAATCTAATAAAGAATACAAATTTAAATGAATGGAAAAAGGTGGCCATACCTTCTTTGAGTATCCCTTAAGCTCCTTGCTTATGCCACCGATTATTATTTTTCTAGCAACTTCGCGACAAGCCAACTTATCAGGGATAAATAATGGCAATGCATGCGGGGGAACAGAAGCCCTGAAAACTCTGAGATATGAGAATTCAGCTTCTACATACCAGTCAGCTATACTGCTCAAATTCATCACTATATTGTTCGAGATCCTGGGTGGCGGGTGACCGAAAATAGTGACATGCAGAGATACCATCACCTAGTTGAAGATTTCATATACGAAACCTGTCGCTTTGTTTTCCCACAATTTCAAATGATAGACGTGGATGGCCTCGGCCTCTGCTGGAGTCCAACTCGAGATCATTAAGGGAAATGGTGTTAGAAAGCATACATCGTCCATAATGTATGAAGACATGAAAAATGAAGAAATCTTTCCACTCTCTTTCTGCGCCTGATACTCTGTAATCCGACTGGTCAAGTTATCAGATAGCATTTTCACTGAGTTGAAGGAACAACATTCGGAGACTCGATGTATTAGAGGCACCCATTGAAGAAAGAAATGTGAGGTGTCCTCTCTCCCGTATAATCTGCATGTCATCATATCTACATACTTGAAATATGGTTCCAAGGAAGCTATTGAATATATACCATGATTGTCTGCCCTAAACTTCGGAGGGTGTGAAACCCAATCTCTTATTAAGCTAGACATAGTCTTGTCATACTGCACACATTCCTTCTGTTTGAACTCTTCCAAGAATTTAGCATCATATGTAAGGTTGGATGTTGCGGTCAACTTGTACATAGCTTGCATATGTTCAGGTCTGAAAGTCCCGATGGTGACCTTCTGCTCATTCATGATGGTTCTAGTTGGTATGTCTACATGGTCTAATCCCCATCAGACCATATCATAATAGGGGAGCAATCGTGGTCTGGCCGCTACTTTATGCATCCCCAATTGAATGACGATTTTATATTTAGCGGTTATGTTGTCTTTTTCATTCTCGCTGGAATCATCAGAATAATCCACTAATTCAGCTTGCAGAACATTAGAAACGAGCGACCAGTTTGGGATAGAGTTGACACTTCGAGGTGAAGTGTCAGCGACATTGTCTAAACCTTGTCCTGTGACCTCAACGCTGGCTTTAGATTCTTTTCACGGGGCCATGACAGGAGATCCTGATTTAGCTCTTCTGTGATAAAAATATGTATACATACAGAAGTTAGCTCGCTGAGAAAGTGTGCTCTGTGTAATATAGAAATGAATTTGTTATAATGAACAACAACTTTATATATTCGAAAACTCGGTACTTTTATGAACAGATCGGTCAAATCATGCTTAGAAATAAGTTTAGCAATAAAAACCCAATCTTTGTTTGTCGATTCGACTTATTTCTAATTAATGTCATAAATTTTGGCGGTTCGAAATGTCAGTTGGCGTAAGGAAGAATTAAGACTGCCTCGTAAACTGTGCAAGCATCAAGACATGGGAGATATGGATTTAGCTTAACTAATCTGGTTTTACCAAAGTTAATTAATCTTTCGGTACTCATTGTATTGGGAATTTTTTCTTAAACCTTTGAACCTTTAACCCCTGAAATTGTGATGATTTACTTTGGTTAATAAAAACGTAATTGTGATTAGGCGCTTAATTAATTACGTAATTATTTATATTCGCCATATCGTAACTCAGAGCTTCGAAAGTATAGTTTCCGGGAAGTTTGCATGCCGAGCTACGAAACCGCGAGATCACGATGATACGTTTTAATTAAAAGGGAGGATAAACTCGAATTAAGTGTTTAATTAATTATGTTCATATATTTATCGTGACTTCGTGACTCGGGCTTAGACAGTGTAGTTTTTTAAAAGAGAACACGTCGAGTGGCGAATTTTCGACAGAACTTAACCATGGCTTATCTTTTACCTTTAACCTTGACACGGGTTACTAACATAAGGACTTCGTGGTTTCGACTATCGGTGTTAAGACAATAAGACTTTTGGATTTAGTGAACGCCGAGGCACAAAAACCCGATGATGTTTAATCGTTATTTAGGAAAATTTTACTCCTGTTACTGCCCTGGGTAAAATTTTAAAGCGATTTCATTGTTTTGTTGCTCGAGACTTGTGAAATACGTGATCTATAACATCCAACATACGAAATCCCGAGATAGAACAAAAGGGAGAATTCTTTTTGCCGAAAAGTAGAACTCACCTGGAGAGTACAATAACTATCACTGCTCGCGTGACAAGACTTCAGAGATTTTGAAACCTTAGGTGGAAAATACGAAAACCATCTTTCGATTTCGAGCATTAAGACATGAAATTTGAGACGGGATAGAAAAAACAAAGGCAACTCCAACATAGGCTCCAACTAGGGATCATGTTTTCTTGTAAGACAGGAAGAACAGTAGACCACATGCCGATATTGGGTAAATGGAGTCAACAACTTCAATCAGGTGAAAAGGTTACTGAGAACAGGGTATCGAAGGCGGAAAAAGACTTTGTTTTTTACCTTGAAAATATTTTCAAACGCAGATACTCTTTTTAAACTTAGCCATAGTCCTTTTCACGAATTTCCCTTTCCTGTTACTAAAATCAGGTCTTCCTTAAGAAAATCAAAACAGTTCTAAGAGACCCAACAGATCTTATGGCTATCAGCTTGCATCAAAAGAACAAGATTATATGTTTTTAATTAGGAAGCCCGTCTGAACTTGGAATGCAGATCAGGTTTTTAAAAAGAATTGGTTACCAGAGTAGAGTGATGTTCATGTATAACAACCTTACAGATATCTCAGATATTGCTTCACTGCCAGCGAGCCTATTCAATACCCCGGTGAACTTATCTGGCCCCTTTTACTGAATTTCCTTTCACCACTTCAGAATATATTTGTGCATTTAAATGTTGAGACGAGGGCAATCATTTCTGAATTTCCTTTCATCGTCTCTTGGACTAGATGGGGGCAATCATTTATGAATTTCCTTTCACCACCTGTCTTATAATTTTCTTTTTAGAGCATGAAGATGGGGGCAATTAGTTTGTATCAGGGCTGATATCTGTGTAATATTTTTCATTATAGGTCTATCAACTTACTTTGATTACTCGGTACCAACCTTCCCTTGACCTTCACAACACCTTCGTTCTCGGGGGAAAAAGGGAAAATAAATTTCTTAGGGCATTCTATTTGAGCAAGCCTCAATCCTTCGATATTGTTGAAAAACCTAGGAAAGTTAGGATCACTTTAAGCGTCCCTTCATTTAGCAGGGGATTGAGGAGTTGTGAAGACCCGCTTTCTTTCCACAATCTTCTTTGAAGCTCACGAGGTTGAAACGAAAACTCTTATCCCTTATTATGAGAAACGGAAAGATGCTGACTTTTCAAAAGGTAAACCCAGAGATAGAAAAGGGTGACAGGTAGTGACTTACAGACTGAAAATACAGAGGTCAAAAAATCAAAACTGACTCTTGTAGATCTTTTTCGGGGGTACTTTACTTTGACTGACTGCTTTTAATTTGGGTGAGTCATTTAATTTGTCTTAATTTTTCGTAGACGATTAAACAAAGAAACAACTCTGTTATTTATCAGTTCAGTCGATGTTGTTGTTTGAATGAGGTTACCTCGGTTTTCTTTAATAGTCCTTTAGAACATGTCTTTTAGGAAATCTCATCTTTACCTTTCGTTTCAATTTCTTTGCACAATATCAAATTTCTTGGGTATCGCCTGTTTAAGCCAATTCATTTCTGATACCAACTTTCAGTTTACTTCTCCTGCTTGTTTTGTGTGCAGCTGGAATCTTGTAAGAGGAAAATACGAAGATTATCGGGGCTATCCGAAAGGTGTCGAAAGTTCATGAAAGAAAAAAGAAAATCAAAATCAATGCTTAAATAATAAATATATATAAGTATACAAAATTTCTTCTTCTTCTTTTTTTTTTTAGGCGACTGTTATGTCATATAATGCTTCAGATAACACCCGTTGAAAGGGGCATTGAGGATTTAACCGTCTATATTTTCCAGTAGGAAAGAATTTTTTTCCTTCCAGAGCCGAGACTCTGAATGGCCCATACCAGAGGTGGTCAAATTTACCATGTTTTGTTGCTTCTTCCCTTCTTGCATCTCACCTTAATACTAAATCACCTAGGAGGAAATATCTGTCCTTTGCTCTGCGGTCGAATAATGCCTTCATGTCATCTTGGTACTTCTACAACTTTTCGTCTACTTTGACCCTATGTTGTTGAATCTGAATCAGTTGATTTATCCTCCTGGTGACATGATTGGGTTCTTCATTTTGATCTTGCCATAACTTCATCACTGGAAGCGCTAGGTTTATAGGTAACACAACATTTGTCCCATATACCATCTGAAAAGTTGAAATTCCGATAGACCTTTTTGTGCTTATGCGATTCGCCCACAATGCGTATTTTAAGTGCACATGCCAAGACCTTTTGTTTTCATTTAATACTTTCTTGATTATATTTACCAGGCTCTTTTTATATGACTCGGCCAATCCATTCCCTTGGGGGTAATACGCTGTGGAATGGCAAATAAAGATGTTATACTTTTGACATAAACTAATCATAGCCATAGATTTAAAAGCTTGGGCATTGTCTGTAACTATCTTTTGGGGGCAACCAAATCTAGACAAAATGTTGTCTTCTAAGAAATCGATTACCACTAAGTTTGTTTCCCTTTTGGTTGGAATGGCTTCCACCCATTTAGTAAAGTAATCTGATGTGGTTAAGATCCACTTGTGTTGAGCACTGGAATGGGGATTAATCTCACCTATGAAGTCTAGACCCCATTGCTAAAATGGGGCTTCAGCTTTGACTAGAATTAAAGGTAGTGTCGGGAGATTATGTTTACCTGCAAATAGTTGACAAGGGTTGCAGGCTCGGACTTTGGCATTAACGTCCGAGAAAAGTTTTGGCCAGTAGTACCCAACCCTCATAATTTTGTAAGTTGTAGATCTCCAAGCGTGATGCCCCTGAGAGACTCCCTCATGAAATTTGTCTATAACCCATTGAGTTTTCGATTCGACTAAACAGACTAACAAGAAACCGAGTGGATCTTTCCAATATAGCTGACTTTCGGCAATACAATATTTAACCGCATGAAGTTTTAAAGTCCTGGCTTTTGATGGTGATATCTCATTTGGGCACTTTAGAGTTAGCAGGTATGATACTATGTCTCTGTACCAACCTGATGATATGAACTTCTCTTCGATCTTGTTTGGGCCTGTTTGCTCATTCAACTCGTTTAGGTTCATGTCTTTGTCGCCTTCCTGCAGGCAATTGATACCTAGGGCTGTAAAATTCGATTAGCTAAGAGTTTGGCCAGGCCTTGTCCTTTTATCAATTTGGTCGGTTTGACTTCCAGATTAAACTCTTGGATTTTGGCGAGCCATCGCCCTCTTTTTCCATCGTTGTCTGGTTGTACCAATATATCTTTCATAGAACTGGTAGGTATGTACGCAATTATCTTGGAGTGTAGTACATACGTTCTGAATGCCTTTAATGCTTTTACCATGGCGTACACTTGTTTTTCTATTATATCATACTTCAATTCTGCGTCTCTAAGGATCTTGCTGAAAAAGGTGATTGGTTGTTCGAAACCTTCTTCGTTCTTTTGTAGGAGCACCGCAGCAATAGTGTGTTCGGAGGCATATGAGAAAATAAGAAAATCTTTTAGATAGTCGGGGCTCGCTAACATAGGTGCCTCACTTATGACTTTCTTAATATGTGTGAACGATGCTTTGGCCTCGGTTGTCCATTTTACTTCGTTGTCCTTTTTCAACATACATGTGATCAGTTTTACAATCTCAGCGAAATTCGGGATAAATCTTCGTAAAAAAATTATTCTTTCTAAGAAAGATTGAATTTCTTTTACATTTTTGGGAATATTTATAGTATCTATCGCTTCAATCCTCTTAGGATCAATCCTGATTCCATCCCTAGATACGATATGACCCAAAATTTTACCTTCCCACATGGCAAAATGTGATTTCTTTGGGTTTAAAGATAGACCAAACCTGCGGCATTTTTCGAAAGTCTGTTTAAGATGCATCAAGTGTTCTTCGTCGGTTTTAGAGAAAACCTTCAAATCGTCAAGATAAATGACTACGAACTTATCCCTTTCACCGATGAAAGCGATTTCCATAGCGCGTTGGAACGTGGCCCTTGCATTCATCAAACCAAAAGGCATTTTATCATACATGAACTTACCCCATGGTGTAGTGAAAGCATTTTTTTCTCTATCTTGTGCATTCATGGCGATTGGATTATAACCAGAGAACCCGTCAATCATAGACATTCGGTTGGCTCCAACTACCTTTTCTAGCACATGGTCCATTTTGGGCAACGGATAGTTGTCCTTAAGAGACGACTTATTTAGATTTATGAAATCCACACACAGTCTGATTTCCCCATTCTTTTTCTTGACTGGGACCAGGTTTGCTACCCAATCTGAATAGCTCAGAGGTACTATTATTTTCACATCTAAAAGTTTCTTAACTTCTTTTTCGATCACGGGTAACAAAATGGGGTTGATCTGTCTAAGATTTTTACTAAATGGTTTGACCCCAAGCTTTAGAGGTATCTTGTGATCAATTACGGAAGTGTCGTATGTCCTTAACTCATCATAGGACCAGACGAAAACATCCTTATACTATCTGAGTAGGTATCTATACTTACTTTTTATTTCGAGAGGGAGGAATTTGGATATCTTTACCATCCTGGACTCTTCTTTGGTGCCTATATCATATTCCTCCATTTCTTCTGGTTGGGGTTGTAAGGAGGACTTCACAGGTATGTCGTTTTGATCAAAAAGTCTTTCCAGAGGAATCAATCCTTTCAGAATCTAGTTGTTTTTAAGGACCAACATGCAATGATTTGCGATTTTGTCTTGAAAGGCTTGAGGGTCTTCCCCTTCCTTCATGATCCATATATTGTCATTCTGGTTTTCTTGATCTACGTGGAAAAATCACCTAATTCTTCAAGAAACTTCTTCATTTACTCATCATCCTCAAAAACCTACTAGTGCTAGATGTTATTGGGTACAGATGGTTTGTGTCTGATTTCTATGTGATACTTCAATTTGAAAGTCATGGGAGGAGAGAAGGTTGAAGCTACTTTAGCTAATGCATCAGCATGTAAGTTCTCTGCACGTGGGATGAAGTGGACATTTATGGACGAGAAGAAGTTTTCCATCAGATCCCAGGCACAATTCCTGTATGATCTTAATCTGGGATGCTTGGTTTGGTACTGTCGATTTATTTGTTTGACTATTAACTCTGCATCTCCATATACCTCTAAGTTATTTATTTTTAACTTCTTGGCAGCCTCTAATCCTAAGACCAACGTTTCGTATTCACATACATTGTTAGTATAATCTATATCCCATTGCATTCTGTAAGAAAAAGGAACAACGAACTTTCCTTCGGGAGCCACTAAAAGCACTCCTGCACCAGCCCCTTCACAAGATGAGGCACTGTCAAAATACATTTTCCAGACACTGGTGCTACACAAATCCTCTGTCATGTAACCTGAATCTTCCTTCTCTATATCGTTTTCCTCTGGACAACCATCTAAACCGTTATCAAAAGATAAGATGCAATTTCCTAAATCTTGATCCGCAATGTAAATAGGGAAATTGTTCGGGTTTTGAGGGTCGCTTACTGTATATGCTAATCTCGTTTCTCTGTACAACCGAGTAAATTTCCCACCAAACACAAGAATTGTGGTGAACGTCATATCCAATTGAAGAGAACCCCCCAGCTTGGCTCCCCATGACCTAGACAACAGTAAGCCATACTTAGGGGGAATATCAGCAATAACCACATCCATCAAGATACTCTTAACCGGGACCTGTGTCAGGGTAACTACTAAATCCTTTATCATTCCCATACACTTAACCCTTCTCGAGTCAAAGGAGTAAAGATCTCCATAAGGTATGGTGATCTGGAGACCCAATTTGTCCATAATAATATTAGGCATAACGTTATGGGAGGCTCCGGAGTCTAACATGCAATTATGTAACAATTGATCGTATACATTTAAAGTAATATAAAAGGGAGCAATAGTGTCTTTGGCCCCTTCAAAATGTGGACCAAAAGTGATGTTAGGTTTTTCATCTTCCAGGTTTAAAATGTCAGACTGACTTTCTAGCTCTGAGACACCCATCACTTTGGTAATCTACTTCCGATAAACGAGGTTTTTTGCTAATTCTACAAGAGGGATTGGTATCTTAATTTTATTTATCTCATTTTCAAAACTAAAAACTCCACTCACCTTGTCTGTTTCTTTAGTTTGGACTTCCGAAACCTTCCTCTCCGACTTATTCGTCTGGACCTCTTTACTACTCGTTGTCTTGGTTGAAAGCGTAATTTTATTAGCCGTTTCAGTTCCTTGTGCTTGGGTCTCAACTTTTCCCACTTCGGACTCTTGTGTGCTTACTACTTTCATTTTGTTGTTGGGTAGTAGGGTATCTTTCAGAGTATGCTCATAAGTTTGACCTCTTTGGAGGATTTTCTTGGGTTGAGTAGTTGAGATGGGCTTACTCTTAGATCTTAAGTTGTACTTAGGTTGGATCTCATCCATTATCATTTCAATTTCTTGTTGAGAGCCACAAAGGTCAGTATGATCACTTTCTTCGCCCTTAACCGACGGTTGTTGAGTGTTTAGATATTTCTCATAATATTCTCTAGTCAGATACGGTTGTGTGCAGTCATCACTGAAGTTCGTGACATCATTATCCGAATCTCTGAAATCTTGGAGATCGTTCGCTCCTATAAAATTTTCACCCTTTAGGGGAGATTGTATTTTTTGATCTTCATTTTTTATTTGTCTTTGCTAGTTCGGGGGGTTGGGGATCCTCTTGAGATCCTTTTTGGCGAAAGAATCATCTTTGGCTTGTTCTAGCTCCATTCTAGATATTTTATTAGACAATTCTTTAATTACCCTGGCCATATTGTCTACTTTGTCGTATGTGCATCTATTAGATCCTGACGGACCTGCTTGTTCTCTAAAGCGTTTAGTTTCTCGGTTTCTCGTTTCTACTCTAGCTTTAATCTTACCAGAAGCCATCATATTCGACTCAATTTCTACAGTGTCATCCTGTATTCGGTTTAGGGTGGCTCCCCTCCTTTCTCACAAAAGGAGTGCAAAATCCGGTTCGAAGGCACCTGCGGAAGTTACTTTGGCTGTGGGTTGGGACAGTTTAACCTCGGCTAGGATCTTGTTATACAGTTTGTTGAATAATTGAATAAACTCCATGACTGTTTCTGAATTATTTTTTCTTAAAGACCCAAATTCGGTTAAATAATATAGGTGGTCTTTTCTCTCACCCCATTGTCTGAGGAAAGCATCTTCCAAGGCGTCATAAGACAAGATAGATGTGTTGGATTACTGAGAGGGGGGGTGAATCAATAATAGAGCAATTTAACCATATAATCCAAGTGTTATATCAATGAAGCATTATTATCCAATAACTACAGAGTAAATAAGCAATGA
>JZKD02S1917010.1:120273-136343 GCA_000966675.3 Picea glauca
TTTGTTGTTTCATCTGTGATCCTCTTCATAGACCATAGTTATTCATATGTGAACCAATTTTTCTTTGCATCATATTTACCCATTCCATGGAACATGGGTAGCCATAGGGTGTTATCCCGATTCTCCATCTTCAATATTGAACTAAATCCTCTAATATGACTATTGTGTGTGGGGGTTCTTAATACCGATACTCTTTTTGGTGAAGTATCATTGACTTCTCCTTCTTCTTTACTCATCTCTTCTCTTATATTTCCTTCTACTCTTTCTCCTATTCCAATTGCCTCACTCTATGTTGTTATTTCTTCTTTATTACAAACATGCAAGTGTGTGGTTCAAGGGGGGGTAATTCCATCTTCTTCTGACATTTCGTGTGAGGTGACCTAGATAGATTCCTACCTAAAACATCACAAGAGCATCTACAATCGCTAATTTTGTCTACCCCACCACTAGGGGATCCTCCATATTCCTTCCTTTCTCTTGCACCTCTACTATGTGCCTCATCTTCCTCTAATTTTATGACACTCCACAATAGCCACAGAGCTCAAAATTCATCTCTTGGGACTCTAATACCACTACTAATCCTACTACTACTAGTATCCCCACTGGACACCCTACTCTTAGTGTCGCGCCTCTTTGCATGCCTATATTCACCTGTGCTCCTCCCTAACAAAACACACTATTTATCACTTCCTCTTTTTGTGGTCTCCTTTCTCTTTATCCTAGGCCTGAATCCTCACCATGTGTTGCTAGCTAATTTACTTCCACTTCTTTGTTTCACTTTCATTATTAACTCAACTCTTCTTGCATATCTCTTGACTCTTTCTCTCTTCTTCTCCTCTAGGTACATCCCATTCCTCACCTCATATCAATAAATTATGGATCCTCTTCAATGGATCCATCTCCTCTCTCACTTTCCCCCCATCTTCTCACCCCACAACACTAGGGGACTCTACTCATCCATCCTATCAGGATCCATGCACATCAACCCTTTCTCCATGAACACCATCTTTATCTAGAGTGGGATTTCTTCCAACATTATTTTTCTCAAAACTTACATGGAATTTCTTTCAGCCTCGTTGAAAGAATCAGTGCACTCCACAAAAAATTCAATAATATATCCCTCCTTTACATAAAAAAAACAGAAATCAATGGATTGAGCCCACTTATTGTCCAATGTCTTCTAACTATCAAGTGTGTCTTGATCCTAAACCACTAGTTCTAGAGGCCACAAAGTAGAATTGGTAGTAGTTTTCCTTTTTATCCATTCATACAATAGACATGGAAATTTAGCAAAGAACATCTCATGCATATCAATGTAGATATACTTATATTTATATATGTTCACATCGACTCTCATACCTTGAGTTTCCCATAGGGAAAAATCATGTTCCTATGTAGTTAGCCAATCTTGAATTTCCTCTTGAGATGGATACCACCTCATTCTCTACCTTTATCATTCAATGCAAAACTTTCAAGTCCCAGCAACAGAACCATTTTTTGGGTTGTTTCATGCTTACACGCATCCTTCTTAATGCTAGGGGGTTTAGAGCCAGAGTTTGTCCAAATTTTACCAACAAAACCCCAAAGCATCAACATATCAATATTCAACCAAGGTTGAAGAAGGTATCACCCAAGATGAAATGAGGATCATAGAGACCATATGGTCTTGTGTCGGGGATGAAAGGTTAAATACACAGATATCCATCTGGATTGACGTTCATAAATTCCATAATTGACAAGTTACTATCTTTAATATGCAAAAACAATAAGCACACATATCCAAATACCACATAAATAACACATCGTAGATCAAAATAGCTGCAACTTTATTATTCTTCCCATTCCATCAAACACGATCATATATTAAGCAAAGCATACTTGACAACAATAAAGTCTCATGTCCTCCTTATATAATTCTCCAAATTTACAATACATTGTTCCATGCACATCCTTTTAGACCTTAGACATATGATAGACTCAGAATTAAAATCATATGATAGACTCAGACTTAGAGAGATTTCTTCAATAATATACAATAACAATCACCTAGTGAATCAACTCAACAACAACAATAACCTCTTATTTGTCACCCTTTCTTCCTTTTATATCCTTCTCAGCTCTAGATCTTTGTCTCTATCAATTCTAATCCACTTGCTCTACTAACTAACAATCTCACATTATTATACCATCTGCTTGCATTCCATGTATCCTTTCTAGACTTGGGGAAATCTTAACTACCTCACCAAATGATCTTTTGTATACTCCACATTCCCTCATGCTGCTGGCAGTAATCATTCGGGGATATTTCTTAATTATTCCTTTCTTGATTCCGACATGCGTCTTCTTGATTTTTGGTGTGCATCCTAAAAATTATATCGACGCACAGTTGGTAGACCTTGGACTTGGAGAACAATATCAAAACTCAATCCGGTGCATGCTTCTTTACATTCCTCGTACATTGCCTTGGGTTCGTACAAAAACAGAATGGATGTTCACAACTTCATTTTTCTACGCCCGTGAGATTAACCCAAAACTTTGGGTGCCAACAAGTATGGAGTATGTGGTTTGGAGTAATTTGATGAGTAGTAAATACAATCACATTGTATTGTATATGAACTTCATAAAACTAAAACTCCAAGATTGAGTTACTTTGGAAAGACTTCAAATTTCCCCTAATATGTATTTACTCTAAATTCTTAAGAAATAGACTATTTATTTGATGATATTATCCATGATACACACTTAGTAATTTTTGAATCCCATTTGTAAAATTAATAACTTTCTTTGTCTACTTGAAAAAAATGTGAAACTACTTTCATGCTATTGAACAACCATTATTCTACAACAAATGTTTGATTCACAAATAAAGAAACCTAGACTTTGTTTCTTCCAATTGACAAGTTTAATTCCCATCCTTCCCCATCCAATGGACATGAGTAAATCCTTCCAGCGTGTTTCCTTCTTCTTCTACTCTTGGTTATCATTGGAATGCTCTATGTTCAAAAACTTTTGTTGTAGCCTTTTATTCATCCAATTTAAATGTATAGAACTATCTTAAACCATAATATATGTTCTAGAAAAAGAGAGTTAGGGTATAATATATTATGTTTCTACCCATCACCAAGAAGTGAAGAGAGTATATTGTATGTGGTTGAAGGATTAATTGATAAATGTTCATTTTAATGGAAAAACACCCATAAGAAGTTCAAGTATTTTTAAAACACTATTTATATTTTGGCATATGAGAAAAAATCATAATCATAATAATAAAATAAATAAATAAACTTATTATATGGAAAAGGTTTTTGACTGAAAAAGTGTTTCAAACATACCATTTCCACATTGAGCATAAATGTAAAAACGTTACTTTCATTTGAGTCACTTTATAGTTGCAAACCTATGTAGAGAATGATAGGTTTTGTTGGTTGTAAACTTAAAGAGTAAAAAAATCGATAACATATCTTCCCTAAGGATAGTCTTCCAAATTGATAAATAAACTTGTAGTATTTATGCCACATGCCTAAACACATTCTTTGAGGAATTCTATTGAAAAAAGTATCCCCCTTTGATCTCTCCCTATTTCAATAGTTGATCATTGTTCTCACTATTCTTATGAGATATAACACTAGAATAAGTTTTTATAGGTTTGGTTTCTATTTAGTTAGTAAGTAAGTAAGGATTGATAATAAGGATACAATATATTTTAATCTTATTTTCTTCCCTTGACGAGATACACACAATGCTACCTTTACTCCTTGCTTCAATTTTCATGGTTATTATGTATATTGTTATCTAACGCAAATGATGTAATGTACCTAGGGAGGATAATATTGGGTACCTATGGAGGTACCCAATGGGATAATGAATTTAATGTGGCTATAATAATATAATAGGCCCACTTGGTAGGTGGAGGGTAATAAATATGATAACTAAGTTGTTAGAGGAAATAATATAATAATAAAGAATAATTGACATGGTCCCCTAGGATACATATGAGAAAGTATAAATATACATTAATACCATTGTATTGATATATTTTGGATGTATTTTTTTTTAGAAAGCATGGTTTGTAGAGTGATTCCTTCCATAAGGAGTATTTGATGTTGTTACCCTACCTTAAGGGTTCTTATCCATATTCTTGTGTCATTTATGGTGAGAATGCATTTGATATTTCTAAATTTTAATGGTATATTTCTCAATGTAAGGGTTTATCTTATATTATATTTATCATGGTCTATTATAAGTGGTATCGGATCTCTTTCTTGGGCCAAAAAAGAAAAAAAAAATCCTATTTTGTAGGTTTTCAAAAGGAAAAAGACATTTGATACACTTAGAAAAATTATTTTAGATTTATGAGAAGAGTTTGAAGATAAAAGTTTTATATATCATTTCCTCTCATTAAATTACCCATTTAAAAAAAATATCATCCAAATCAAAGTTTGGGAAGTGAAGATATCACTGATTTAAAATAATATATTTTAGGGTTTTCCCATCATGGGCAGATGGAATATATAGCAGATATCTTTTGATAGGTTGTTGAGATTTCCACCAAACCAACACCATTGGAAAGATGATTTTAGGGGATTTTATTTGAAACTTTATATATTATTCTTTTGAACAATATTAAGTGCACTAAAAGCCTTTGAAATTTTCTCTCTCAAACCCTAATTGAAGTGAACAATGAAATGTGGTGAAACATGCCATTGAAGGAATGAATGTTTGGGAACAAATATATTTGGGATCTATATAAGGGATACACATATATTGCAAAGATACTCAATAAATTTGAGGAGACCCATATTAATGGTACCACATATCCTTTCATTAATGAAGAGTATAATCAAGAAAGATATTTCTGCTATGATTTAGAGGATGCTTGTGATGGTTGGTGCATGGATAGTTGTCATTTATGAAATGAGAACTACTTTCACATTCTATTTGATGACTCTACTCTATCATTTGTAGACAACACATCATCGAGGGAAGTCAATAGCAATTTATGACTATTAGTTTTAGACTTTCCTATTCTCCAGTAGTAGTGCGCCTTCTAGATTCCCATTCGATGTAAGGTACTACATAAAAATATTCAAATAAAGAGAAAACATATTATCCAGATATATTGTAGAGAGAAACACAATAACAAACAAAATGATAATATGAGCAAAAACAAATACCTTTATTAATATGGAATCATTTTTCAGTGGACAAGATCTAATAGAGTAGATCCTAGATTATAAATGATTCCACAAGACATCTTTTACAATGCTTATACCTATATATATTAATTTTATCCTGTAAGAAAATTTATATAGAGAATAAAGTTTTTAGTAGGAAGAACCTTCTAGCAAGCCTTCTTACAATAGTTGTGTTCACACTACTACATAGGCCTTATTTAATAATAATGGACTTAATTACATCAAAATGCATAATATTCTATATACTTTAGGTTTTAGGGAGGTTATGACCTTAACATGCCCTCCCCCTTAAATAATATCCTTGTCCTCAAGGATTCAGATGTCAAAATTTCTACAAAATAGTGATTGGCTCCCATGTGGCATCCTAGAGTTGTGTATCCTTCCATTGTATTAAAAATTCCTAAAGTGTGCACTGGTAGAGATGATGATCGAGTTGGTCAAGGATGGCTTGTGGAGACAACCAAATGTAACCTTTTTCATCCAATTCAGGAAAGCTTGTTTGAACCTAGCACTTGAATCAAATCACTTTATTTAACCATGCGTCATGAAAAACTGGATGGATCTCAGAGTGGCTTGGAAGTGCTAACTTGTAAGCCACTATCCCAATTCGATTCATGAACCCATAAGGGCCATAAAACTTTGGAGAAAGCCTTTGGTGGGGTATTCTTTGAGGGGAGTTTTATTATATGGTGCTAGACGAAGAAGTTCTTGATCCCCTTCAGAAAAATGGAATTTGGGGTGATGTTGATCATCTTGTTGCTTCACTTGATTGTAATCCATGATTTTTTTTTCTTTAAGAGTGCATAGAATATCAACATGAAATTAAAGGGTTTTTTCAACCTCTTGAACCATGGAAATAACTAGTAGGTAAGATAATACTGATGGGGTATTTTTACCATAGACTTCCTTAAAGAGAGGCATGTGAGTGGAACCATGATAAGTTGTATTGTACCACCATTTAGTATGGGGTAATAAATGAATCCATTGAGACAATCATTCGAGCATGAATCACTTCAAATAGGCTTCCAAGAACTTGTTGACAACTTTTGTTGGATCATTAGTGTGGGGATGAAGGTGGTGACAAGATACAATTGGGTGCCCTAGAGACTGAATAATTCTTTCGAGAAGTTACTAGTGAAATTCAAATCATGGTATGAAATAATAGATTGTGGAATACCATGTAATTTGAAGAGATTTTCCATGAAAAATTAGGCCACTATGGAACCTTTAAAGGGGTGTTGGAGGGAACGAAAAATGAGCATATTTGAAAATTCTATCAACCACAACCATGATGACTAATTTATTTCCATATTTAGGTCATCCGAAGATGAATTTCATAGATATATATATCCAAACAATAGGTGGCATAGGAAGAGGTTGTAGTTCTCTTGGAGTTTTCTTTGTTTCTCCCTTGTTGTATTGGAAAATATCACATTCAGCCACAAAAGTGTGTATATCCTTCTTCATTCCTTCCAATAAAAAGGAATGTTTGATTCTTGAATATGTTTTATGAAATCCAGAATGTCCTACTCTTGGTGAGGCATTAAGCTCAAAGAGCACAATGGATTTAAAAGTGTATCTAAGATATGAATTTGAATCGTGTTGCAATTGTTGGATCAAGTTAGAATTTTTGGAATCATAGACCTATTCATGGTGAACTACATTCAACCAATCGGATACAATGAGGGAGAGTGAAAACATGGACCCTTCCTCTTCATATTTACTAGAAAAATCATCAACTACCACATTCTCTTTTATCTTCTTATAAATCATCTCATAATCATAGTCAAACATTTTGGTCACCCACTTTTGTTTCTCAAGAGATTAAATCCACAACTCCAAAAAATATTTGAAGCTATAATGGTTAATTTTGATTTGGAAATGTTGCCCAGGCAAGTTAGGATGTCATATGTTCACTACATGTCAAAATACCAACATTTATTTTTCATATGTTGATTTTCCAAAGTGTCTATCAGAAATTTGTTTAGTAGTAAAAGCCAATGGTCTTCCCTCTTGCATAAGAACTACACCAATGCCTTTCCTTAAGGTGTGACACTCGAAAAAAAATGTCTTAGTGAAGTCAAGTAGAGCTAGTACTAGAGTGGTACACATAGAATCTTTCAAAGCTTGGAAGGATTGATTGACAACCCCATTCCAACTAAAATAACGTTTATTATGTAAGGCAATGAGCATGGTTACAATTTTCCCATAGTTCTAGTCAAACTTTCTATAGTATTCAGTTAAACCAAAGAAGCATTATAAGATTTTAAAATTATTATGATGGGGCCAATCCTTCATAGATTTCATTTTCTTGGGATCCACTCAGACACCATACTTACTAACAATATGGCATAAATAATTCACTTATGAAGCCCCAAAGGAACATTTGGACCTTTTGAGAAAGAATTGATGATGAAAAAGTAGTTGTGAGACCTGATCCACATGGGTATGATGGGATTTCCAAGTTTTACTATAAATGAGGATGTCATAAAAAAAACAAAATGATGTAAAAAGAGTTGAAAGATGTGATTCGTGATGATTTGGAAGGTTGTTTCTGCATTACACAGGCTAGAGGGCATGACCAAGAAATCATTGTGGCCTTTTTGAGTACAAAAGTAAGTCTTGGGAATATCATCCTCCTTCATATGAATTTGGTGATAGAAAAAACAAAGATCAAGATTGGTAAAAAATTGAGCACTGGTAACTTTGTCCAAAATATCATCAATGACTAGAATGGGAAATTTATCCTTGATGGTGATTTTTTTGAGGGTATGAAAATCAGGATAGATGTTCCAAGTGCTTTATTCTTTTTAGTACCATGAAAGTGAGAGATAAATAAGGGTTTGTACTAGGGTGGATAACACCCTTGGCTAACAATTTTGAACATTTTTTTCAATCTCATTTTTTTGAGTGAATGGGTGGTGATAAAGGAGAATATTGTGTGAGAGAATACTCGGTATTGGTGGAATGGAATAATCATGGACACCATGGAAAGGTGGGAGGCCTTGGGGGTTTTCAAGAAGTGAGTGATGTTTGGATAAGATAAATTTAATTTCAAGAAGAATGTCTTGGAAAGAATTATCAAATGATTGAATAGCATGGAACTAGGAAGTAACATTAGAGTGGCCCTTTTTGAGGAGTTTTTCCATACCGTGTAAATTGACAATCTCAGGAAAAACTTTGTGATGCCTTGAAAAGTGTAGAAATTAATAGCCCATCGGAATCTCACGTGTAATTCCTTTAAATCCATGGTGATGGGGTTTATAGTGTGTAACCACTAAGTACTTAGAACAATGTCACAACGCCCCAATTTAATGGAAAACATGTGGGATTTCAAAGAATAATCACCAATTTGAAGGCATACATTTTCACAGTGAACCCCACATGTCATAGAACCTCCATTAGCAATAATGATAAGAAAGTTGGTGAATGTATGGATATAGCAATGGATCTCTTAATAAAATATATCATGAATAAAGTTATGGGTGCTACAACTGTCGATGAGAATAACGAACTTATAATGCTTGATATAGCCAATTAATTTAAGAGTTTTGGAAGTTGAAATACTGATTAGAGTGTGTAGAGAAATTAAGGGTTTCAGATCGAGTTGATCCGAGTGAGGATTATTATCATTTGGATTGAGAAATGATTATGGAGGTGAAGCATCACCATCATCTTCATAAATGTTCTCAAAAATGGCCATAAAATGTTTTTTCTCCTTACATTTGTGCCACAAAAAGTATTTTTCATCACAATTGTAGTAAAGGCCTTTAAGTTTTCATTTGGATATTACTTCCCTTATTAATTTTTGGATATTGAGAGGTGGATATATAGGGAAGAGAAGGATTGGTGGAGCCAGGATGTGGAATAAATGATGTTTTTCTATTTGAGTAGTGACCACCTATTCTGATTCCTTGCCTTTGTGAGTGGCTTCAAGACACGTCTTAGGGTAATACAATAAAATGTGAGCATGGATGTCTTCCTTGAGATCACTAATAAGCATTTGTGGAAGAAGGTATATGATATTCATTTGGTCTGAAAAGTTAGTTATTGAAAATAAGTGATGTATTCTTTCACTGTACTTGATTGTTTAATCGTGTTCAAACAACCCAGATGATGAGTGCTTGTGTCAAAACATTCATAAAGATCGGAAACAAGTTGAATTCAATCAATATAACCTCGATGGGAATTATTATGACATTTCCATCACTCTGGATCTAAATAGAGGAAACTGACATTACGTTTCAATAATTCATTGGTGATTCCATGCAATAAGAAATAGTGTTCCATTTGAGTGACCAAGCTAGTGGGGTAAGATCCATAAAATTTATTCACATCCCCTTTAAGAAGGAATAGGTCACAAAAATGTAGTTAGAATGAATCTACATGGAATGGGATGATTCAACTCCCTCATGGTGTAAACTTTGTTCCAGAGAGTCTGGGCCCCTAAATTTATCAATAATTGTTGATAGGGTTGACATTTAGGTAGGGCGGTTGTTGAGGCTAGCTAGCTTGGAATTAATGGTAGAAAGTTGGGAATTAAATGTAGTAAACGTTTTATCGGTATGAACTTGAGATTCTTTGAATTGGGTCTACAAGTTGGCATAGGATTCTTCCAAGGAAAAAATGCAGTTTCCATATTCTTGTTTTCAGATTGACATCTAGGGAGGGTTCACAAGTAAGAGGGATTGGTGAGAAGCATAAAGGGGTGCATGGTTCTCACCAATCCCTCTTACTTGTGAACCCTCCCTAGATGTCAATCTGAAAACAAGNTTCCAAGGAAAAAATGCAGTTTCCATATTCTTGTTTTCAGATTGACATCTAGGGAGGGTTCACAAGTAAGAGGGATTGGTGAGAAGCATAAAGGGGTGCATGGTTCCACATAAAAATGGATTACTGGAGAGTTGTATGAATTCGATCAATGATATTTTATCGATTGAGGGAGATAGACAAGAAGTGATAGGGTGGGTGGTGTTGAGATTTGGGTACATTAGAAAGTGGTCCCCTTGTGTTTGTGAATCTCTAAACACAAAGGGGCATACTATTACCCTCATTACTTTACTTTATGATTCTAATTTCACTTTGACTTAGGAGATTTAAGTCAAAAGTGAAATATATCACTTAAGTCATTAAAGTGAAATTTAATTCACTTTGTGGGTGAGTTAAAGGACATAAATCAAAATAAGGAATGTGGGTTTCCCAAGTGATATTTTTGGAATAGATATCACCCATTGATTAGACTTGGCTAGATTGGATCTAGGCCATTCATATTTTAGGGTTTTTACAAATTGAGGATAAAGGAGGTAATAAGGAAAATATGAGATTCATTCTTGACTTGAGAGGAGAGGAGAAGGAGGAGAGATCTTGGGCGCATATCTTGAGGAGGAGAAGGCGCATGAGGTTATGGTTTGAGGACGATACTTAGCTTGGGTTCTAGATTGCATGGAGAGTCTACCATGGAGGCTTGTACAACATCTTGTGTAGGGGTGTATTCTTGAAGAGGAGGGGCACACTAGCTTGTGGAGGGGCACACTTAGAGAGAAAGGCACATCAAGCTAGAGGAGAGTGCACCTTGAGGAGGAGAATCATTCACCATAGTGAGTCACACTCTAGAGGAGTAGAGTGTGCAAGGGTGAAGGAGGGTGCACTATTGTGGAGTTTTTCTAGAAGAGGGGGCACACTTGAGCATAGGGGCACACCATCACTTGGAGGGAGGCACTCTTGAGAGGAGGGAGCTTCTACAAAGGCAAAGAAAAGGAAATGAAAGGTTAAAGGCACAAGAAAAGGCAAGGTCAAAGAAAAGGAAAAGGGAAGAGGATCAAAGGATATCAAAGGAAGAAGGGCACACCAAGGCAAAGGGAGTCTTTCTTCAAAAGGATAGAAGGGAGATCTTCAAGGGACTCCAAGGATTTCGAGAAGGGATGCTATTGTAACAAGTTAACTTTTTTATGTTTTCGCATTGCACATTTTTCTTTGAGGCCTTCTATACACATCTACTCCAAAATGGTTTTCCCCATGGGGGTTTTTTCCAGGGTCATGTTTACCAAAAATATATGTGTTAATTTCATGCATGCTTAGAATTGTAAATTAGCATTTAGTTGTAAATATCTAGAGGTATTGTTATTTGTTTTTAGTATATTTCATGAGATAACATTGGGATAATAAAACACTTGAAATACAACCTCAAAAGGACACTTAACCATCAAAATAGTGATAATAAAGTACTTGATTGTTTGTTGTCCTAAAACAACAGCAAAAGACAGTCACAAAGTTTAAACTTAGAGCCAAAAATATGGTCAAAGATAGACTTGTTTTGGCAGCCTCATAGGACCTTGTTTCTCTTCATGGTATCAGATCCCTTGGTGGTAAAGACTTGCTGATTTTTAGTGCATTCAATGGACAATTTTGAGACAACTTAGTGGGCATATTTTGGACAACTTGTTGACAGAGTTTGTGGACAGCTTGTGAGAATATTTGTTGACAGTTACAGAACTAGTTTTTGACACTTGTATACAACCTCTTATCACACCTGCATGGACATGACTAAGGTTGTATTTTAACACCTCTTTTCACGCCTATTTTCTAGGAGTGAGGTTGTGGTGTTACTGCCTCTTTTCACACCAGTGTTGACAAGAGTGGGGTAGTACCCTTGTGTTGTTTTAGCATCAGTGTGATATTTATTGGACAACCATGGCAGTGTCCCAGATGTGGGGAGAAGATAGGCTAGATGGAGCTAGCAACTGGTCCCCTTTGAAGACCATGATCACTTTCGCCTTAGAGGATATTGAACTATGGGATATAGTTCAAGCTCCCATTGTTGTTCCTCTTGTCACTTCTCCCACGTTGGTGGCAAATTTCATGAAGAAGAAAAACAAGGTGAAAAGGACTATGTGTGATAGGGTGAGAGACCATGTCATTCCACATTTGACCGGTAAATACTATGCATTTGAGATATGGGATTATTTATGCAAGATTTACCGAAGTTATAACCAGAACCGAAAGATGGTTATGTAGGACAAGATAAATAGAATTAAGATGATCGATTCCGATTTGGTTACATAATTCCTTGGCATATTCACTAAGATCAGAGATGAGCTTGCAGCCGTCGAAGAGATAGTGGACCCAAGATTTATGGTGAGGACAACCTTAAACAAATTTTCCAAACCACGGGGTCCATTTTTTCGAGGCATTGTTGCCCGAGATTTTATGCCTACTTGGGAGAGACTTTGGGATGATTTCGTTCACGAGGAGATGAGACTCACCTCAGAGTCCTCAGGACAACAGTGGATTACGATGGGTGATGAGGACCTTTCTCTCTGGATTAATGGAAAGAATAAGACCAGAAGAGGTGCTAGAAAGGGTCCCAAGGGAGGGGCTAAACCACAACAGAGTGGTGGTGGGAAGGAGAGAGACATGAGCACAATGATATTATTTTCATGCGAAGAGATGGGTCACTATGTAGGAAAATGTCCCAATAATAATAAGAAGAAGTAGCAGGATGACACTGCAATGACAATAGAGGAGATTAAGTTCGTTGTTTAGTATGAGAGAGTGTGCATTCATCAATTACTTATCAGTTGTTACACCATCTATCATTAGGTGGGGAAACAGAGTTGAGGAGGACCTATTGACTCAAGTAGTGATTTAAAGGGAGATCAGACTCATTTTTCATGGACACCATCATCAGGGGTGACTGGTCCACTCGTGATAGCTTCGGTTTCATATTTTTTGAGATAGAGGGTTAGTGTAGGGGTTTGAGAGCATCAGAGATTGATGAGGAGGAGAATCAGGGCACCACAGAGGCTTGAGCCTCACTTGGATACGAAGACGTGAATATTAGCTTCTCAATCCACTTCAGGTGGAAGTCACTTGGTGAGGGGCCAATTTGAGGATCATGATGAGATGATGAGATCCAGATACTCTTGGTGAGATACCAAGAGGGGGAGACTCTTGGTGATATGCCAATAGAGTGACTCTTGGTGAGATTCCAAGAGTAGTGACCATTGGCGAGATGCCAAGAGGTAGAAATCCTTGGTGCGATACAAAGTTTGAGATCTTTGGTTTGATACCAAGATCTAGGTGATCTTGGATAGGTGGAGATGCAATTCCATATATATATATCATGCATGTTGACTAGATCTGTGACATAGACCATTTTTTATGATCAGGGTACATCCATACTCACCGAGTATTTTCCAGTAGGAAACCATGTCCGCTGCAGGGATGGGATTGGTGGTGAAGGGCACTTTCCTTAGTAAGAGGGAGTGTTGAGATTTGGGTACCTTGGAAAGTGGTCCCCTTGTGTGAGTATCCAAACACAAAGGGGGATACTATTACCCTCATTAATTTAATTTTTGATTCTAATTCCACGTTGGCTTAGTAGATTTAATTCAAAAGTGAAATATGCCACTTAAGTCATTAAAGTGACATTTAATTCACTTTGTGTGTGAGTTAAAAGACATAAAGAAAACTAAGGGAAGTGGGTTTCCTAAGTGATATTTTTGGATTAGATCTCACTCGTTGATTAGACTTGGATAGATTGGATCTAGGCCATTGATCTTTTAGGGTTTGGCCAAAGAGAGGCTAAAGGAGGCAATAGGGAAAATATGAGATTCATTCTTCACTTGAGAGGAGAGGAGAAGGAGGAGAGATCTTGGGAACATATCTTGAGGAGGAGAAGGCGCATGAGGCTAGTTTTTGAGGAGGAGCCTTAGCTTGGGTTCTAGCTTGCATGGAGAGTCTACCATGGAGGCTTGGACAAGATCTTGTGTAGGGGCACATTATTGAAGAGGAAGGGCACACTTAGAGAGAGAGGCACATCAAGATAGATGAGAGGTGCACCTTGAGTAGGAGACTCATTCACCATAGTGAGGTGCACTCTAGAGGAGTAGAGGGCACAAGGGTGAAGGAGGGCACACTATTGTGGAGTTTTTCTAGAGCAGGGGGCACACTTGAGCATAGGGGTGCACCATCACTTGGAGGGAGGCACTCTTGAGAGGAGGGAGCTTCTACAAAGGCAAATCAAAGGTAAGGAAAGGTTAAAGCCACAAGTAAAGGAATGTTCAAAGTAAAGGCAAAGGGAAGAGGAATAAAGGACAACAAAGGAAGAAGGGCACACCAAGGAAAAGGGAGCCTTTCTTCAAAAGGATAGTAGGGAGATACTCAAGGGACTCTAAGGCTTCAAAGAAGGGTTGCTATTGTAACAAGTTCACTTGTTTATGTTTTTCGTGTTCTACATTTTTCTTTGAGGCCTTCTATATACATCTACTCCAAACTGGTTTTCCCCATGGGGGGATTTTCCAGAATCATGTTGACAAAAAATATACGTGTCAATTTCATGCATTCTTAGAATTGCAAATCATCATTTAGAGTTGTAAATATATAGAGCTAGTGTTATTTGTTTTGAGTATATTGCATGTGCTAACATTGGGATAATAAAATACTTGCAAGAGCACCTCAAAAGGACACTTAACCATCAAAATTGTGAGAATAAAGTACTTGATTGCTTGATGTCCTAAAACAACAATAAAGGACAATCACGAAGTTTAAACTTAGAGCCAAAAATCTGGTCAAAGACATACCTGTTTTGGTAGCCTCATAGGACCTCGTTTCTCTTTAGGTGGGTCCACACAAAAAAAGGTTTATGAAAGAGTGGTACCACTAGAAATAGAACAAAGAAAGGAATATGTTGAGATAGGTCCCAAATAAGAATTCCATTGGGACCACTTTATAGTCTCTCTTTAACATATCATATAAGAATAAAAACATCTTATAGTTCGATCTCTATTATAGTCTTTGTTTAAAATAATAAGAATAGAAACATGTTATAGTTTGATCTCTTTAAATTTTACAGATTATGGCATGACAAGTAGCATTTGCATGATAAAAGATAATTGAGGAAAATTCATGCCTATCCATGGGCACTTTCATGCAATAAATTGAGTATAATAAAAAATGACTTGTGCAGGGAAAATATTTTCATTAGTAATGTGTCAAGAAATTTAGAATCAATTAATGGTGTCATCAAAAACTAATGTCATTGTGCTTAATAAAGCCCCCCCAAATTTGGACAAATGGAAACTATAATAAAAATTTATCCTTCTTCAATCCTTTGATACAGATAATGAAATTGGACAATCCAATAGAAATCCTTTTTCTCTTCCTCATCTTGGTGCCAAGTACACAATTTGTTTTGCAATTTTTTATGCATTTGCTTTAGTCTGAGTTTTCGAAGTTTTATGTACAAGACAATTGTTATAGTGATAAAAATAGGGCAACCAATTTTTTATCTAACGGAAAGGAACAAACTTAAACATGGGTTATCTAAGCATGAATGTGAAAATTGCATTTGAACTTTTGTAGTCCAACTCGGCAATAAGCCTTCAAAGTTGTTAACAAATAATATACTTTATAAAAGTAGTTTAAGTATTATAAAAACTAATTATTTTGTTTGTCTTATATACAATATTGAACAGAGGGAGAATATTTGTAGTCAAAAGATAACTAATTAACAATGAACAATGAATCAAATGTTATAGTTATGGCCTTCAACAAGGACTAGTAAAGAAAAGAAGATCAATAATGAAATGATTTAATTTGTATTAAATAATTTCATAAGAAATTTAAATTAATAGTTAATCTCTAACATGTTGTGAATCATGAAATATTTAAACTACTCCCAACAACATAATTGCAATACATACTTTACAAATCTATACAAAAATTAATTAAGTAATGTAGAAGTATTATATTATCATCACGTATACATTCGTAGACTTTACCAGTCAAATCGTTGGGCGGAGGGGGGTCCCTTGTCCCACAAACAAGGGGGTCTCATACACCAATTTGGTGTGCTGGCTTGGCCGTGACCTTAAA
>JZKD02S1917011.1:19724-32055 GCA_000966675.3 Picea glauca
TGACAAATTCACTGTCCTTCATCTCATTATTCCACAATTAATCATGGGTTCTCTTACTCCGCAAAGCATCTTCCGATGAGGGCTTTCACCATGAGGGGACCACTTTGGAGTTCATCCATATTTACTTCTTATCAACCATGACAAAACAATAATAAGTCATATTTACATCAAACAATATTGGGTCCATTACCCAAACCTTTGTGATACGGGACTTTCTTCAAGGGTTGACATCAATGACAACCAACCTTAATCAACAAAGGGGGTTGGCATCAAGAAGTTGGGTTGTAAGTTGGAGATGTTGGGATATATAAAGGTGACATGGGACTATATGAAGGTGAGTTGGGGTTGTACATTGGGGATGTGAGGCTGTAAAAAGGAGAAGTTTGGTTGTAATTAGGTGAGGTGGTTCTCTAACTTGGGGGATAATGGGTTATGGTTTGGTGAAGTGTGGCTATAGCTTGGTGATATCAGACTATAGAATGGTTATTAGGGGAATAAGAACTTTGTAGGTGAATATGTTACATAAGTAAAACTATAAATTTCTAGGCTAGTAGAAATCTCACTAAGAGATCAACTATCATCTCCATTTTACATAGTTGTTTAAAATTTTCATACTTGCAGTGCAAAACACATTGAAATCGAATTAAAATCAAAGGTACTATATTTATCCTTTTATATAGTTTATTTACAATAATGTAATCTATTCATCAATGTCTCTCACAACATCCTCAATGGAAGCTTCCCCTCAAACATTTCAAAATTTAGGTATGTAGAAGCCCTCCAGTCAATTCCAACAACTTTTAGGGGGCATTGCCACTCTGTTTGAGCTATCTTGTGAAGCTTGGGCAGCTTGATCTCAAA
Source organism: Picea glauca (assembly GCA_000966675.3). Taxonomy (NCBI): domain Eukaryota; kingdom Viridiplantae; phylum Streptophyta; class Pinopsida; order Pinales; family Pinaceae; genus Picea; species Picea glauca. The sequence continues at coordinate 20,586 of JZKD02S1917011.1, forward strand.
GGAAATTTATTCTTGGGTAGCATTCCTATTGAGTATGAGAAGATGAAAAATGTAAAATATCTTTCATTGTTCGCAAACAGTCTAGGTGAAAAAATGCCTAGAGAGCTTGGCAATTTGACAAACTTAACAATGATTTTTTTGGACAAGACTACATTCCGTGAAGGAATTCCTCCCAAGATAGGGAACTTGAGTAAGCTTCTACAACTAGATATGTGTTTTTGTGGGGGTTTGGGTGCAATTCGTTATGATCTTAGTGGTCTAAAAGTTTTGGATTCAATTATTTCCATCTTTCATTAGGGACTTGCCAAATTTGAAGGTTTTAGAGCTTGCATAGAACAATTTCACATGTCTCCTAACTTAGCAACTTAGCATTAGTGGATTCAATTATAGCCATATTTCTTTAGGGACTTGCCAAATTTATAGGTTTTAGAGCTTGCGTAGAGCAATTTCACAAGTCTCCTACCTTAGCAACTTAGAATTAGTGGAAGACTACTACAAGTGCATGCTTCTTACAAAAAAAACTATCTCGCTTCATCCCTCCAAATATCTACACGGTTGGAAGGCACAAGCCATTGATTTTAGAAAATAATTTATTCTTTGACCCAATTCTTAAGTCTCTACAAAGACTACACATTAGCCAAAATGATTTGAAAGGTCTGACTCCTATAGGCTTGATCTACTTATCCATACTAACTGTGATATAATTTCAAAACAATTGTTTCAGGATGAACATACTAGGGGAAATTTATAATGTATCATCCATGTTATGATAGATGATATTTCCAACAATCGTCTTAGTGGTTGTATTCCTTCATCCGTAGGTAATTCATTTTCCTTTGATAGATGAAAATCAATTAGCGAGTAATGTTTTGTGAGAAATTGCCATTTGAGCAAAAGATTAAAAGACCAATTTCAACAAAACATGATTTCATCTCAAATTCAACTAAATTATATTTATTGAATTTACACAAAGAACATGTACACACTATAAATGAATGAGTACATCTTCATAGTGGTTATTCTTAAGCTTATTATGGGGAAAAAGTGAGTCGATGAATGTGAATATGAATATGAAGAGGGGATGAACATCACATGGTGGGTGAAGAAGATGACCAATTATAACATAGAAGAATTTATGAAGATTATTGATCATATACTTAGAAGCATCCCATTGGAGGAGATAATGTATATTTTTTCATCGCCCTATACTATGTGTAGAAGAGTGTCCACATACCCACCATGTTCAAGGTAGTCCAAATGTTCACATATTTAGGGCAAGGCAAAAATTAATACATTACCATATGACCAAAGAAAATAAATATAACACACCTTTCTCCATCTCACCAAGGAAATCCAAGGTAGCATTCTCCCTCCCTCGAATAATAAGCCATAAGAGTCTCATGTTCAATAAGCACTTTGTTATTTACTTCTGAATAAATTAGTAATAATAATGGACTTTTGTTTAAATTAGTAATAATAATAATGGAATTTGTTAATTTCTAAATTAATAAAATAATGAAGCTTGGTATTGGGTAAATTATTTGTCTATTTTTTTCTTAATTCGAATGAATGTAGTTTTTCTTAAAATCTATTAATTTTCAAGAATATTTTTTATTTCCATGGATTGATGATTATAAGGAGGGTTGATGTGTCATAAAGGTATACATATGATTTGAATCAACCACCAGATAGGGACTAAACCCCACATTGACCAACTAACTTATTACATGATTTATTCTCTTCGAATTCAATCATACACATTCCAAGGTATACAACAATTTTCATTCAATAAACACAATTTATAGCCATCACACGATATCACACTCAAATACGCGGTACTTGATATTTACAAAACCATATGCTCCTTTGCTCAAGTGGAACTCTCTCTCTCTCTTTCTCTCTCTGAGACTTGAGGCCATAGAAACCATGCGAAAGACCCTAAACACCTACATTTTACTCTCTATTGTTTGACCCTGTAACACCCCAATTAGAGTAATTAATGATTATAACTAAGTAAGGTAAATTAAGTCATTAATGTATTAAAAGTTAATTATGTAATTAGATCATTAATTTATCTAAGTCAATTAATTATTGAACTAATTAGATTTTATCATTTATTTACTTATTCTTTTTCAATTAAGAAATGCAACAATAAATGAATTGAGTATTTTATTTGTTGTAAGGGTAAATATGAATTTATGAAAAAGGATAAGGGGAGATGGAAAATAGATGTTGGGGGGAGTCGGTGGATGGAGGGATAAGAAAGATGGAGTTGGAATTTGGAAGGGGGATTCGAGTGGGGAGAAAGGAGAAATTTGGGAGAAGAGAAATTGTAGCAAAATTTTGTGGATTTTTACTAGTGGACTGGTGTTGTTGAGATTTTAGGCTCGAGGCCAAGGAATATGATTTTATGGAGCTAGGGAGTCTAAGAGTATTTGTTCCTAGTTCGCTAGTTGGAAACAGTTGCAGGCAATGGTCTAGCAACAATGGATAAGGGAGAAAGGACTTAACCAAGTAGAATTTTCAGGTATTTTTCTAGTGGATTTATTCAGTTGATTTATTATAAATATTATAATCTAATTGTGCATATTATTAGTAAGTTCATTCCTTCAAGTTAAATTTGCTAGAAATGCTTACCAGTTTGGAAATCATAAATAGTTTTATTACAACATAATCAAGTTTTGTTCCTAATTCCTTCCATAGATACATAAGTTAAAATTTAGAAACAAAAACTTACCATTGTAACATAATCAAAATTTTACATTGTAGCATGATGCATGTATCAAAATTTAATAGGATAAAACTTAAGGCCCTCTAGTAGAGGGTTACTACATTTGGTATCAGAGCCCAGTTTCAAAACTGAAACCTAGGGCTTACCCACTCTCTTATGGCCTGAAAGTATGTTGTATGTCTTAAAATAAAAAAACTCGGACATGCAACCAAGAAACCCTTTAAATTCAACACTTAAACAACCTATATATTATTAAAAACTCTTCAGATTTCAGGGCCAACAACTGGAACCGAAACTCAATGTGCATGGCAGATAAATTGACCATGCCCCGAAACCCTTGTGAACACCCTAGGAACTCTTGGAATAACCTGAAGATAACCCTAAAAAAATTACTAGGAATTATGGAGTAGGTGAGATAGAAGCATGAAAGAGTTCTGCAGACATGTTCTATTCTTTCATATCTATCATTACCTACTGGGAAAAAAAAAATACTCTAAGGGTTAAAGGATAAAAATATGGGAAAAACAATTTCTAATAGAAATCTAAAAATGAGATAGAGAAAATATAGATACATTTATATATCTGCTTATTTTTTTTCCTAACTAAAATAGGAAATTTATGATTATTCTTAAGAAAAAAGGAATGTATATATATCTTTCTGTGTGTGTAACATCCTGCTCTTGTGAGCACATGTTATTGACTTATTCTTTGAGGAAACTTGTGTGCAAGCTATCAGATTTTAATATATGGTTGTCTGTTTCGCTTATGGATTCCTATGATGATGTTGATGGATTATGATTTATGTTGTATGATTTCTATGTATTGACAACTGCTATTGACGAGTTTCCCCTGAGTGTGCATGAAACTTGACAGATTAAGGATGTCGATGGCATCATCGGACCTCCTTGGAATCCAGATTGAGTTAGGGAGTGGATTGTATTGGTTTGATTATTTCGTCTATGCATATCTGACATATGATCGATTATATTATGATGTTGTTTATGGATATTTGACAGTGTTTCATTGATGGATGCAGGATGACGATTGCTTGCTAATATGACTCACATAAGGAATAAAGGGGCCATGCATAACAACTAGATATTGAGGGAGAGGTGTGGCATCATTCCTATCACAACCTACTAGCACTCCCATCATGGCTCGAATTGTAGGTTAATGATTACCTAGTTTGAGAGATCCACGATGTTGTGAGGGGCAGACTGAGACAGTCACTCACAAATATTTCTAAGGGGCACGTAGTAAGGAAGGGCCCTTATTCCTTAGAAGCCCTTAGTCTCTCACAAGGTCGCTTGAATGGAGTATTAACTCCAAGGGTTGGACAACTACCAAAACCAGTCAAAGGCGAGTGGAACCCTTGGAGCATGGAGTGCGTCTTGAAGGGCACGTCGCATAATTAAAATTTGAAGAAAAGATGACTAACACCCTTGGAGCATGGAGTGCATCTCGAAGGGAATGTCATGGTATTTCGAAAGGTGAGTAAATGAACCTAGGCGGCCTAGAAAACTTTGAGCGAATGTTAAAACTTGTAAAATCTTGAGCACTATTGAATTAAACAATCAATCAATTAATTAATTAAAGACTGAACTTATTAATCATAATCCCTAATGGTTTAATCTTTTGCAAATAAAAATTTAACTAAGCCTAAGTCTAAGTTAATGAGAGGAAAAAAAAACTACTTTTATAAATTAAATAATGAGGGGATTAAATAAATCAATTTAAGAAATCAATGAAAATAAAATAAATCTATAGAGTGATTTAATACACATTGTGCAAGTAATTACCAAATTGGAATTTAAGGTAAAATTGGAATACAGATAAAGGAAAGGGTACGCATATAAAGGAATCTAGAGTCTTGCTAACAATAGTCTAACTAGGAGATGTTTCCTATTTTAACTTAACTCTATTTTAGAAAGACATGAATCGTTAATTGGAAATAAAGGGAATAAAGGGACAACTAAGAGTTATTTTAGGAGCGCTTTTAGGATGGGTGAGGGAAATTGACTTTTAATTAAATTAAATTGTGGATTTACTTGTGCAACTAAGGGAATAAGTGACAAGTGTATGGCGGGAATAATTCCTAATTAATTAAAAAAAAATGAATTAAATGTGCAAATGGAAAGGTGTCACTAAGGAAATTCTATAAAAAAAAATGACTAAGAGGAGGACAAGGACACAGGTTATGAGTATTGTTATGCTGCATAAATTTTGACTGGTTTTTCTTGTGAGAGTTGGGATACCTAGATTGAGAGAGAGTGGTGGATCTACCTTGTAAGGCGAGCTGGGAGCTAGAGGATTCTGGATGTGGTTGTGTATGGCCCCTTTGCGGCTTGGGGGGCTAAGGGGGAAGAAGAGTACCCATAGCATTGGTTGGGGGGTACCGATGAAGTCTCAATGATTAGCGAGTGAGAGAAGGAAGGAGGGATGCCATTTGCGGGAACCGTCTCCAAGTTTGTCTTCATCATTTGTTGTTATGGTATTTCTTATAAGATTGATTAAGGGGAGTGATCTTTTATGGTGGAAGACGCTTGTGCCATAATTGAACATGGTCGTCGAAGATGTGTCATGGGAACTATTCAAGGAGTAGTTCCGGGAGAGATATTTGTCAGAGGAATTCATTGAGTGTCAACTCAATGAGTTCAACGCCTTACGACAGGGCAGTCGTATGGTGCTCGAGTATGAGGCCCGATTCATGGAGTTGCTTAGGTATGCTCCGCATCTGAGCACGAAGAAGCCGAAGGTCAACAAGTTTTTGTTTGGCATTAATGTTAGCATTTGTGAGAAGGTGAGGATCCTAATGCCTCAGACATTGCACGATGCAGTCCAGAAGGCCATCATAGTTGAGGAAGAGCTAATCAGCGGGGATCAGTGCAAGACTTCTGCGAGACCGAAGGGACATGAGACATCTGGTGTGTAACAACATCAGACTCAAGATAGACATCCATCAGGGTATCGAGGCACTTCGAGAGGATCCACATTCATGAAAACATGATGATCGGTGCCTCAGTAGAAGACTCCCTACAAAGGACCACAACACTAGCAGCAACATCATCCGTAGCAGCAGCAATTTAGGCCTGCTCAACATAACAAACCAGGGTTTCATGCTGGTGGGCCAACAACTTCTGCTTCGAGGACCAGGAGTACTATACCAAAGAAAAGATGTTGGACATGTGGAGATCCACATTATTAGCATGATTGTCTGGTTGAGAGAGCCACACTACAGTTGAAGATTTGGGAAAATCCCATCGGATTCATGCAGCGGTGAATAACCGCTAGGCCGAGCACCAATCTACTATGCTCAAGATGTCAGGTACCATCGCTGACCAGAACTTTAGTATTTTCATAGATCCTGGTGCTACAAATATCTTTATTTCTGGTGCAACACTAAAAATAATTAAGGTAAAGGAAGTCGAATAAGACGAGTTTAGTTATGTGGAAATGGCTCCGAGTTCCAAGTAGAAGGTTGGAGGAAAGGTCACGGACTGTAGCCTTAACTTGGAAGATTTTGTAACGAAGGCCAACCTGTACGCCAAGATATTAGGATTTTATGGTGTCATGATTGGTATGGATTGGTTGGAATCGCATGAGGCGATACTCAACTGTAAGACAAAATGGTTGAGTTTGTCCAATGATGAGGGATAGAGACGAGTGATTGTAGAAAAAAACTAGGGAGTTTCCTTAAGGTTCATTTCTTCCCTACAACTATGGAAGAGCATGTGCAAAGTATGAAAGCTATATTCAATTCTAGCGCTAAACGAAAAGGGAGTGGTGAAAGGATTAGAAAACCTTTCGGGAGTACGAGAGTTTGCAGACCTATTCCCAAAAGAGTTACCAGGTTTGTCGCCTGAAAGAGAGATGGAATTTACCATCGACTTAAAACCTAGAACTAAACCGATAGCAAGAACGCCTTATCATATGTCGGCCTCTGAGTTACAGGAGTTGAAAATGTAACTAAAGGATTTTTTGGACCTAGAAATTATACGTCCAAGTGTGTCACCTTGGGGTGCATCTGTTATTTTCATACGAAAGAAGGATGGGTCGTCGAGACTCTGTATTGACTACCGTCAATTGAATAAGGAAACGATTAAGAACCAATATATGTTGCCAAGAACAGACAATTTGTTTGACCAAATGAAAGGCGCAACCGTGTTTTCAAAGATCGACTTGAGATTAGGATATCACCAGTTACAGATCAAAGAGGAAGACATTCCAAAGACCGCGTTCAAGACGAGGTTCGGGCATTACAAGTTTACCGTTTTAGCTTTTGGATTGACAAGCTCCCCAGGGGTATTCATGATCTTGATGAATGGGGTGTTCCATGAATACTTGGACAAGTTTGTTCAAGTATTCATTGATGACATATTGATAAATTCTCAGACGATGGTATAACATGAGAAAAATTTACGCTTGGTACTACAATGTTTACGAGAGAACAAATTATATGAGAAACTATCAAAATGCTCTTTTTATCAATCAAGGATTCATTATTTGGGGCATGTTATCTCCGACAAAGGCATTATTGTGGATCCAACAAAGGTAGAGGCTATTATGGAATTTCTTTCACCGACGAACATACCAGAAGTATGTAGATTTATAGGTTTAGTAGGATATTATCGACGATTCATAGAAGGTTTTTCGAAGATAACAAATATGATCACAAAATTTCAGAAGAAAAACAAGAAGTTTGTATGGATCGAGAAACACGCAGAAGCATTTCAAAGGCTACAGAGATGTTGACGACGGTGTCGATACTAAAATTCCTCGACATGGACAAGGAATTCTTTGTATGCACAGACGCATCCAAGGAAGGCTTAGGCAGAGTCTTGATGCAAGACAATTGATTTGGAAATTAAGAAAGCATGAAGAGAACTATGCGACACATGATTTGGAGTTATTGGCCATTGTGTATGCCCTCAGAGTGTGGAGACACTACCTGATTGGGAAATTTGAACTAAAAATAGAACACTAGGAATTCTTGGTATGCACAGACGCATCCAAGGAAGGCTTAGGCGGAGTCTTGATGCAAGACGATTGATTTGGAAATTAAGAAAGCACGAAGAGAACTATGCGACACATGATTTGGAGTTATTGGCCATTGTGTATGCCCTCAGAGTGTGGAGACACTACCTGATTGGGAAATTTGAACTAAAAATAGAACACTGTGGTTTGCATCACATTTTAACGCAAAGTGAATTGAACACGCGATAAAGGCATTGGTCAAAATTTCTTAGCGAATATGATTTTGAGATTACTTACATAAAATGAATGGTGAACAAAGTGGAAGATTCATTGAGTCAGAGACCACACATATTTTTGGTGATACCCCTTCAGATGAATTTTCGAGAAAATATTCTAACTATACAACGCGATGATGACTGGTATGAAGAGGTTAAGGAAAATATCGGACAAGACACCATGTTGGTACCAAAATTCGAAGGGCATACTTTGGAAAACAACAGATTGATGAGGTATAATGATTGGATTTACGTACCGCCTAATGATGAATTGAGAAATTTGATCTTAAACGAAGCTCATAGAGCAGTGTACATGGCTCATCCAAGAGTCACGAAGATGAGGGCAGACCTTAAGCCCTTATTCTTCTGGAAAGGAATGAAGTGGGAATAGTTAACTACGTGTCGAGGTGTCTATAATGTCATCAAGTGAAGGTTGAACATAGAAATCCGACAAGATTAATACATCCACACACTATTCCAGAATCAAAATGGGAGGTAATTTCGATGGAATTTATTGTGGGATTGTCGCTAATGAAAAGGAGGCACGACTCAATTTTCGTGGTAGCTGACACTCTGATGAGGAGTGAAAATTTTAACCCTATGCATACGACGTATCAAGAGCCAGACATAGATATAGTTTTTATCAGTGAGATTGCATGGCGTGCCTAAAATGATCATATCCGATCGAGGATCGATGTTTATAGGATTATTTTGGACTAGTTTCCAAAAGGCCTTGGGAACCCAACTTAACTTTAGTACAACTTATCACCTTGAGATAGAAGGGCAGACAGAAAGAACAAACCAAATCTTGGAAGATATGGTGTGTATGTACTTAATGGAGCAACATAAGCATTGGGAAGAGTTCTTGTCACTGGTAGATTTTGCATACAACAAATATCAAAGCACCATTAAGATGACACCATTTAAGATAATTTACGGGCGACCGTATAGGATGCCTTTGAGCTGGGATCGACTTGAGGATAGGGTCTAGGTAAGTCTAAAAGTGATCCAAGAAATGGAAGAACATTTGAAAATGATAAGACAAAGGATTAAAGAAGCGCAAGACCAAAAATATTTTTATGCCGATGCGCATCGTGTTGACCATATTTATGAAGTTGGTGACCGAGTTTTCTTGGGGGTGAAACCACACAAGAGATCGATTAAGTGGGAAGGGTGCTAAACTCTCTCCTAGGTTTGTGGGACCTTTTGAATTTGCGGAAAAGAAAGGGCCTGTGGCCTATCGACTAGCCTTTCTTGATTCTTTGAGGTGTATGCACGATGTTTTTCATGCATATGTTTTAAGAAATTATGTTAGTGATCCTACACATTTGATTGACATGAGTTCCTTGTAGTTGTCGGATGAGGCTGCACTCATGGAAGATCCAATCTGCATTCTATACCATCACATTCGACAACTACGACGTCGAACAGTCAATCAAGTCAATTTCCAGTGGGACAATTATAGTCCACACTCGGCTACCTAGGAGGACGCATATGATATGTGCCAACAATTTCGATATTTATTTGATAAGTAGACATTTAGATATTGTCAGATGCTTCATCTACTGTAGTTATATGTTGTACACTTGTGTGCAAGCGATCTAGTTTTAGTATATGGTTATGTATTTTTCTTATGTATTCATATGATGCTGTTGATGGATTATGATTTATGTTGTATGATATCTTTGTATTGATATATTCTATTGACGGGTTTCCCCTGAGTGTGCAGGATACTTGACAGATTGAGGATGTCGATGGCATCACCAACCTCCTTAGACTCTGGATTGAGTCAGAGAGTGGATTGTATTGGTTTGTGTATTTCATTTATGCATATGTGACATATGATCAATTATATTATGATATTGTTTATAGATCTTTGGCAGTGTTTTGTTGATGGATGGAACTTGAGGATTTCTTGCTAATCTGACTCACATAAGGAGTAAAGGGGCCATGCATAACAACCAGATATTGAGGGAGAGGTGTGAAAATATCCCTGTCACAACCTACTAGCACTCCCACCATGGCTCAAATTGTAGGTTAGATATTCCTTAGTTTGAGAGATTCACAACGTCATGAGGGCAAACTGAGACAGTCGCTCACGAAGATTTATAAGGGGCACACAATAAGGAAGGTTCCTTATTCTTTAGAATCCCTTAGTCTCTCACAAGGTCTCATGAATGGAGTATTGACTCCAAGGGTTGGAAAACTACCAAAAACAGTCAAAGGAAAGTGACACCCTTGGATCACGGAGTTCGTCTTGAAGGGCATGTAGAGTAATTAAAATTTGAAGCAAAGTTGAGTGGCACCCTTGGAGCACAGAGTGCATCTTGAAGGGCACGTCGTGGTATTTCAAAAGGTGAGTAAATGAACCTAGGTGGCCTAGAAAACTTTGAGTGAATGTTAAACCTTGTAAAATCTTGAGCACTGTCGAATTAATTAATTGATTAAAGACTCAATTTATTAATCATAATCCCTAATGGTCTAAGATTTTGCGAATAAAAATTTAACTGATCCTACAACTAAGTTAATGAGAGGACAAAAAAACTAATTTTATAAATTAAATAATGAGGGGATGAAATAAATCAATTTAAGAAATAAATGAAAATAAAATAAATCTAAAGAGTGATTTAATACACATTGTGCAAGTAATTACCAAATTGGAATTTAAGGTAAAATTGGAATAAATCTAAAGGAAAGGGTACACATAGAAAGGAATCTAGAGTCTAGTTAACAATAGTCTAACTAGGAGATGTTTCCTATTTTAACTCAACTACATTTTAGAAAGGCGTCAGTCATTAATTGGAAATAAAGGGAATAAAGGGACAACTGACCAGAGTGATTTTAGGAGCACTTTTAAGATGGGTAAGGGAAATTGAATTTTAATTAAATTAAATTGTGGATTTACTTGTGAAACTAAGGGAGCGGGTGACAAGTGTATGGGGGGAATAATTCCTAACTATTTTTTAAAAAATGAATTAAATGTGCCAATGGCAAGGTGTCACTAAGGAAATTCTATAAAACAAATGGTTGAGTGGAGGAAGGAGAAATGTTATCCACAATTTTGGTCATCATGGTGATATTGTGATGATGGAAAATCAAACTCTTCACTAAGAATACTTTCCTGAGAAAAGTTACACTTGTCTGCTTCCATAAATCATGTTTTTCAAAGAAGTTCGCAGGCTACCTATATACTTGCCTGCGAGAATGCCTAATTCTCGCAGGCTGCATTAAGATAGGGTGCGAATAGTTTTCACTGTGATAACTACCAGGGTGCGAACATCTTTTTAAAGAGGAAAAAGATGAAGTTCTCGAGCCTTCTAGAAGATAATCTTCGAGAAGAATGAGTTGGCTAACGAATGGTTATCTAAGTGCTGACATTCCAGATATCTTGGGATCATTTTCTATCCAAGTAACTAAATTATCTTCTCCTATATATTGAGGGGAATGCTTATGGAAAAAGTTAGAAGCAAGCTAGCAAGAGATTGATTGG
>JZKD02S1917022.1:9466-29525 GCA_000966675.3 Picea glauca
ATTTTTTAAAAACAAATTCCCTAATAAAATGTCACCCAGCACAAAAATTTAAGGTCTAAGTCTAAATTATGCTAGTGGTAAAATTTTATCAATCTATTTTAAAAATATATATAAACAAAAACAACATAAATAATAATTATACTCTTCGTTAAATCTTGTAACAATAAGGGGGTAAGCAATTTAAATGATTCATAAAAATCTGTTAGGGTAAAATTTTAAAAAAAGGGGAAATAATTGTTTTATTATTTATGATAATTTAAAATTATTAACTAAAAAGGGAAAAAGGAAAAAGGGGGTTAATTTCTACACCTGCCAATTTGATTCCTAACTGAAAAGGGGAAAGAGGGAAATCTAAAATATTTAGGAAACTAGGAAAAGAGGGAAACATAAGAAGAAAAGGGAAACCCAAGGGAAAAAGTAGAAAGTCAAACTTTGTAAGGTATCTACCATTAAGAACTTTCTAATTTAAAACTGAACTAGCAAATTGATAATGGGGAAAGTCATTAAAACCTGTAAGAGAATTTGGGGACACCTAGGAGCGATTCTAGGAGTGACTCTAGGTGGGTGAGGGAAATAAGAGAAATTAATTAATTAAAGAAATTAATTTGTGGAGAAATGAAGGGGATGGGTGACACTTGTACGAGGAGGAATTTTTAGGATTTAATTTTTAAAAACTTAATTAAATGAGATTTTAGGAAAGTAAGGGACTTTGAAACTTTATATAATGAAGGGAGGAGAAAGATGAAGGATCTCTTATGTTTGTGTAATGTTACGCTACAGAAATCTCTACTTGACTGACTTAGCTTGTGGGAGTTGGGATACCCAGCTCGGTGAGGAGTGGTAGCTCAGACTTGCGAGGCGAGCTAGGAGCTAGTTGAATCTTTGGATAGTGTGGGTGGTCCCTTTGTCACTCGGGGGGCTAAGGGGGAAGAAGAGTGCCCCTAGCATTGGTTGGGAGGTACCAGTGAAGTCTCGTCGGTCGGCAAGCGGAAGTTACATGGATCGCAGGGGACATCACTCAGAGCGAGCGATCAGGCAACGGTACGCTCTCCTCATTTTTGTATGATAGATTGTGGTAGGATTTATGCTTTGATCTGCATGTTTATTGGAGTAAGTAAACTGATTGTCTAGATTGATGACTGAAATTTTTCTTTGCCTAGCTCGATGATTGATCGACTCCCATGGCCTTTGTTTCCCTGCATGTCTTGACCACCTTGTGGTGTTTGATTGTGACCTTTGTGTTTGTTTGCCTTCATCCCTAGCTCATCAGTCCACGCCTGAGCAGTCGGTCAGAAGACTAATCTACGGTCGTCACTTCGACGTTAATAGACCTATGGATCTCAACGCCCTGGTTTTATGTGTGTGGATGATGAGCGAAGGATGTTACTGTCAGTCGTCTACCTCTGTTGCTTATCCTTGGTTGATTGTTGTCTTGCGCCATGATGCGAATATTCGACCCGACAATTTATTTGATTGATGGTGATAATTTATCATTTTCCATGTCCGCGTTTTGATATTTGGCATCCTGACAATGGAAAGATGTTTTTAAATTCCCTGTCTGCATTTTGATATTTGGCATCCTGGCCATGGAAAAACGTTTTTAAATTCCCTCTCTGTCTTTTTTTATAATTGGCATCCTGGCAATGGAAAAACGTTTTTAAATTCCCTGTCTGCATTTTGATATTTGGCATCCTAGAAATGGAAAGACGTTTTTAAATTCCCTGTCTGTGTTTTGATAATTAGCATCCTGGCAATGGAAAAACATTTTTAAATTCCATGTCTGCGTTTTTGATATTTGGCATCCTGGCAGTGGAAAAACGTGTTAATTTCTTAGTCTGCGTTTTTATTTGGTACACTGGAAATGGAAACACGTTTTTTTTTAGTTATTCATGTCTACGTGGTAAGGGTATCCTGGTAAGAAAAACAAAAACGTTTTTGTTTTTCCTGTATGTGTCTTGCATTTAAGAAATACGGCGATTTGAATACCTTTGTGTTTGGCGATTGCCCTTGAAGAAGACTATGATTTTTCATAAAAAAATATTGTGGTGTGAATACATTTGTTGCTCTGGGATTGCCCCATTCTATTTTTATTATGTTTTCCCCATTCTGAATTGCCACATTTCGATTTGCACCATTCTGTTTTTAATTGACAGTATTGCCCCATTTCGTTTTTATATTCTCTGTGACTTGACTGAAATTACCAGCGTGTTTCAACCTTCTTCGTCATGTTTTTATCACTAATTGCAAGACATCTTTATCACTGATTACAGCTTGTTTTCCGCTAAAATTAATTACCATGTTTTGCCCTTATTTGTGTAGCGTTTTGGCTAATTGTGTTTGTTGATGTGTGGCACAACCAATTGCCCTTAAAATTTTGAGTGTGTGTGTTGTTGATTGGGCACGATTTGCCATCAATTGTATATTGTGTTTTGTTGATGTGGGGGACAGTGATACTCCTTAAAAAATGTGACTGCGTTGATGGGGAATGACCACGAGTTGGTCCTTCTGTTGTTGTATTGTTTTTTTTTTTATCTTCCTTCAATTTTGGGTACCCAACTTTCTCACCGCCAACCATAATTGCTACAGCGATGCCTTCATTCCATTAATTGTCATGTTATTTACCTCATTATTGCTATAACAATTGTTGTGATTGACATGTTAATCGCCTTGTTATTTCTATGTTAATTGTTATGTTAACAGACATGTAATTTTCCTTGTTATTTGCTATATTAATTGTTGAGTTAATTGACATGTTAATCACCTTGTTATTTCTATGTTAATTGTTATGTTAACAGTCATGTAATTTGCCTTGTTATTTGCTATATTAATTGTTGAGTTAATTGACATGTTAATCGCCTTATTATTGCTATGTTAATTGTTATATAAACAGTCATGTAAATTGACTTGTTTTTGCTGAATTAATCGTTATGTTAATTGTTACATTAAGTGCCTTGGTAATTGATATATTAATTGTTATGTAACTGCTATGTTAATTGCCTTGTCAAATTTCTACAGTGATATTAATAGTTAGCAGTTTCCTTCTCAATGTTAATAAGACAGCTAGTACTGTTAGTTCTGTCATTATAGCTAGACTACATGTCAAGGTTTAATTGTTCTAAAGTGTGATGATGGTAGCGTTCTACTTTAGGATTGTTAATATTGTTATTTAAGTTAATGGCTAGTTAGATGGAGATTTTGGATTAATATAGAATTGTCCTTTGGGTTGTAATAATGATTAAATTTAGATTGGTGAATAAGGACTAGATTGTCAATTTTAGACTTGCTAAATTGATTTATAATTGAGGATAGATTGTATTTATAATTATAGTTCTAGTGTTGATTACTTAGACTTGCTAGATTGATGGTATTAACTTAAATTAGCGGGGGAATCAATAACAATTTTCATTTTAGACGTGCCCCGTTTAGAATGGTAAGCCATGATTAAATAGATGGTAATCTTGACTAGTTTAGACTGGGTGATTGCTTGGGTCGTGGACGATGTCGTGTATTGTCTTGTGTCATCCCTTGTCTTTGTCCTCTGGAGTTTCGCCGACCTGTTGTTGGGGTATGGGTGTGGTTTTCCTCCTAGTATTCAGTTTCTAGTGCATCGGTTTTATCTAGATTCTTTGGTCCAGATAGGATGCATTGTGCCAAGGTTATTGACGCATCTATCACCTGGGAATGGCATGATTCCTGATAAGGGGATCATGGCATACCCTGGGGGATATTGGCGAATGAGATCTTGGCCGGAGTAGGTGTTTTTTGTGTGAGTGTTGTCGAGCGTGCAAGTTGTTCTTGGCGCAAGAGTCAAATGCCTTCAAGCGTTAGGTCTGCGCACCTTGAGGTTCTAGTATTTGTTCGTCTAGGTTGTGATGTTGGGATGGGGATGTTTTCCCTTAGCTTGTAGGCATGGTCGTGTTGTGTCGGGCGGGTAGTCGTCCTCCTTGTTATCTTGCACATGTTTTTCCAGTGGTCCTTGAGCCTGTGTGTGGTGTCATAGTAACATGTTGCATGGACTACATGCTTGTGTTCATTGTCATTGGTGTGGTTAAACTATTGTTGTCGTCGCCTTCTTGCCTCTTAACTCCTGAAAACAAAAAAAAACAAAAAAATCGTTTCGCTTGTTGTCGTAAGGATGGGGTCGTTACACATCAAGCCAAAGATTTGTTGACATGCAATAACTGATTTTAATTTCCATACTTGAAATGATGCCCAAACTGAGAATGATATCATGTCATAATGTGGAGAATCAGAATCCCATACATGAACTTTTTCATTTCATTGTTTTCTTCTAGGGGACCCCACTTATTATAATTATTTAAGATTTTTAAATGAGTTATAGGTTCACAACATTTTACAAAATTTTTAGAATAGGTGGAAGAAGTATGATTCAACACATGGCGGCTCCATAGGGTACTCTAATATCAATAGACTAGAATTCAGAATATTTGGTTTCATTCTCAAAACTTTTGATTTGGATTTGTTGATTGTATTTTCTTCTCGAGAATGACATTTCAACAAAATTTTGGATCATAATTTAATGTATGACCATAGTAAATACACTCGTGGAAGGGAACAATGGGGAAGAAAAAAATACGGAAGGAGTATACCAATCAAATTGCAGCAAGGTAATTTATCTAGTTCAGCTAGTACTCATCAAATAGCATTGCGGACATACGAAAGATAATATGTTTAGCTTTTGGTGTATGTATTCTTCATCATCCAAGTAAATTTTACAAAAAAATTGCAAACCAATGAATAATAATGTAACTTGATTGATCCAGTTGCTTGACTAAAACTTCCAGAAATGAAACTCAAGTAAATGAAGAGGGAAGCAAAAAAAATCCAAAATATATACAAGAAAAACAAACCAAAACAAAATATATATACAAGAAATGTTGAAGATATAATCAATAAAAATCTTAACCTGGTTCAACATAGTGTTTCAAATGTGAACCATTGGTAGTATATGAAAATAACCAACCATTTTATTCTTTGAGTAAGTAAGATACTTTTCCAATGACAGAGATAATTATGTAAGGGCCTAACCATAACTTCTGAAATTTTGAATATTTTCCTTTGTGTGCATGTGCAGAATCTCATAGAAGCACTTTTTCACCAACTGCAAAAGTAGTTGATTTTTTTTTTTATCAAAACACTTTTTAATGGTTTACTTCCTTTATTTAGATTATCAATAGAATAGCTCCTCTATTATTCTAAGGCCAACAAAGCATTAATTATTTGAGGGACATCTGTAGAATTCAACTCTTCAGTCTATAAGGCTAGTCTAAGAGAGGTAAGTTCAAGTTCAATAAGCATGATGGCTTCTTGGCCATATAACAACTGAGGAGTATGACCTGTCCTCATTTTAGTAGTCATATGATATGCCCATAAGGAATAGGTCAGTAAGATGTGCCACTAGTAGAGTTTGTCATTAATGATCCTCTTAAGAATTTTAACCAGATTTTTATTTGTTGACTCAACTTTCTTGTTTCCCTTAGGGTAATAAGTTGATGAAGTGAAATGTTTCACTCCAAATATATTAAGGAATTGAGTCAAATTTATAGATATTAATGATGGTCCATTATCAGAGACAATCTCAAATGGAAGACCAAATCGAAAAAAGATGTTTTTTTCAAGAAAGGAGATTACTTATTCATCTTGTGCATGCTTAAGAGGAACTTCTTCGGTCCACTTCGTAAACTAGTTTGTGGCAGTTAGGATAAAAATATGACCTATGAAAGATGGAGGAATAATTGATACAACAAATTCCAATCCTGATTAAAAAATGGAAAATAAGGTATGACCAATTGTAAAGGCATGGCAAAAAAATTCTCCTTATCGACAAAAATTTGACATTCGACACAAGATTGTAAAAATTTATATGAATCCCTAAAGACAGAAGGCCAATAATAACCTGTCCTTAAAATTTAATGTGCAGTGGTTTTGGCAACAAAGTGTCCACTGATATGAATATCATAATCTCTTGATCCATGAATATTTCTCAAAATCATTTGGGTTGGTGTATCATCAACGCAACCTAACAACAATACATCAGCAATCCTATGGAAAAGTGAAGTATTTAAAATTAAATATTTGGATGCCTCAAGTCAAGTCATCCTTCGTTCATGGTGCTCAATATTATCAGGACATATTTCATATTGCAAATAATCAATTATTTCCTGATACTAGGGATGTGTTGCTAGATAAAGATTACAATACTCGATTGGGAATAATGAAGATAAGACATCTTCATTATTTTCAGAAGAATATCTTGGTTCAAGGTGTTGATCCAGGTGTATAGCTAGATCACATCCCTTTATTGTATTAGAAGTTGTAATTGTGAAATCGTGGTCTTGGATTTTGGAACTCTGATGTGCAAGTTTTCAAGATAAATGTGTTTTTGAAAAAAGAAATCTAACTTTAGATAGAGGAACTTTTACTTGAGTATGCTTTCCAAGAATGAAATGACGAAATTTCTCAATATATTTAATGAGATAAAATGTATGTTTTTCAATTAAAGTCTATTTTAATTCATCTTCAGATAAACCTTGACTCATGTAAGATATTGTCTTCTCATTATTATGATCATCTTTCTGAACAATAATTGTAGAAATAACTTATTCAATGGAATTTGTATATATGATAAAATATTTCGCAAAATCAGGATTTTCCAATACTAGTGTGGAAATAATTGCATTTTTTATTCCTACAAAATTATTTTCAATAGTATCATTCCAAGAAAAAGATTGATCTTTCTCAAACATATTATGAATAGGTTTTACCATTCTATCAAAATCAAGAATAAATCTTCTAATGAAATTGATCTTACCCATGAATGATTGAATTTCATTTTTGGAAGATGGAGATTAAAGATTTTGAATCATAATAACTCTCTCCATACCAATATTGATGCCTGAATTAGACAAAATATGTCTGAGGATTTTTCCTACAGTGACACCAAAAATTGATTTTGTAGGATTTAATGACATACCAAATTTTCTGCAATGGATAAAAACTTGTCTAAGATGATCAAAATGATCTTCTAGGGTTTTGAAATATACAGCTAAGACATCGAGATAAATTTGAATAATTTTAGTGATCATATCATCAAAATATATCTGCATATGTCGATTGAAGGTAGCACCTACATTGATCAAGTCAAAAGGCATATGCTCATAAGCAAAGGTTCTCCAACATGTAGTGAAAATGGTTTTATATTTTTTGACTCTCTTGACATTTATTTGATTATATCCTAAGAAACCATCAAGAAGTGACATGATTTGAGATATTAATACTTGTTTTAAAATAAATTCCATATTAGGAAGAGGAAATGTGTCTTTAACACTCTCCCTATTCAAGGCATGGAAATCAACACATAATCTAATATCTCCATCAATTTTCCATACTGGTACAAGATTTGAAGCCCATTTTGAATATTTAACAGGGAAAATTATGTGGGAATTTAAGAGTTTCTCAAGCTCTTTTCTAATAGTTGCTTCCAGTGCGGGATTTATTAGTCTTTGTCTTTGTCTTATCAGTTTTGCTTCTTCTTTAATAGGATTTTCATGTTGTATTACACTTGGATCAAACCCATGTAAATATGCATACGACCATGCAAAGACATCCAAAAATTCACAGAAAAGATCCATGAACTTTTGTTTATATTTTACTAAACATTGAGCTCCATTTTTTAGAATCTTTGGATCTTCTTGAGTCCCAATGTTCACAAGAACAATATTTCCTATTTTTATTTTTGACTCCTCCTATATGCTCTTCTTTTGATTGTTTACATCACTTGATGATAATTAGTTTTCCAAAGGGGTTAAACCCTTGGGGAATTTTTTATCTTCTAAGGATATGATCTCTTTATTTTTCAAGGGTTCATTATACGAGAAGGCACATATGATTTCATCATCAAAGAAAAAATTCCATGATTCAATGTTGTCTATAAAATGAGGACGATATAGATACATAAAGGTACAATCTAGTACGATATAGATACATGTTTTCTATTGAATTTAGATCTCTCCCGATATGAGTAATATTGAAAGACAAAATATTATAAATCAGTTTCCAAAATGTTTGTGTATATCTCTTTAAAACATTATTGGATGGGGCATAAATTATCTTATTTGAATTGATGATAATCTCTAAATCCCCAAATACATAAAGATGATAACAACCTAAATTAAAATAATTTTATATTCCAAACACTAAGGCTTCAAACGTTATCACCTTATTAGTATATGCAAACTATAATTCGTAAGTAAAATTATGGATTTTTCCTATAGGTGAATAAAGTACTATACCAACTCCATTTCCTTCGCTAGAACATGAACCATCAAAATGCATATGCCATAAACCATATTTAGGAACAGGAGGTTGTGTAACAGAATTACCATATTATTCTAAAAATATAGAATATACATTGATATATTCTCTTCAATAAAATTTACATGTGATTATGGTGCTCTTTCAATATATGGTGAAATTTGTCCTTCATGAAGAACAATGATATTCTTACCATTTCTAGGAAGGGACATGTGTGTTCTATCCAGTGATATGTATCCACCAATTAAAGCTTGAAAGTATCTTCCTAAAATAGTAGAGAAGTTTCTTATTGACATATCAATGACTTGTATATTGCAGGTGGTCCTCATTTCAAGATGTGCACACAACACCAGAGTGACATATTTAATTTCACCAATGGTAGCATGTTGTTGACCATTATATGATAACATGATTTTTAAATTTTCATTGGTGCATGAAAGACCTGATTCTTCCATAATTATTTTGGACATAACATTGGGACTAGATTCCCCCATCAATTAGACAACAATGTACAAGTTTATCCATGATCTTCATTGAAACATCTAAAGGAGTTTGTTTTACATGGTTCCTAGGATTATATACACCTAACTTATTTACATACAATTATTCTTCATATTTTTCTTCAATTAAACTAACAACATTAGAATTCTCACCTTTTGTTGTAACATAGTTTAAATTTTTACAATATTTATAAATAAAACTCAGATTTCTTTCCTAATAAGTTAAATAGGATATTAGGTTTTATTTTAGTCTTTGGCTTTCTTTATTTCAAAAATATTTTTGAAATAATACTTAATAAAATATTTAAAGTTAGTTTAATTTTAATATTTTAATAATTTAACATAGTGTGGTCTCTATAAAGTTTTATTTATGTAATCTAAACTTTATATTATATTATTTTTTTAATAAAAAGTGTATCTCCCATTACAGGATTGATTGTGGTCGACACTTTTAATCAACGGTCCACATTCTCCCCCTCTCATGCTCAATGGTTAACAAAAGGGAGGGGGGACACGAAACTTAACCATGGTTGAAACTCCAGTGATGTGTCGCGCGTTGGTATATCACTCCCCCGCGATCAACGTTGGATTGACGTGTGTCCAGGTGACGACAACAAGTGTGAAAAGGTGAAATGTCAATTTTTATTTAAATTTAATTATCTTATTCACCAATCCTAAGTCGCCACATGTTCAAGTTTCATTTTAAAGAGGTAAAAGTGAAAGTTTGTTGGTTAATGTTGATTTCACAAAGAGTTTAAACACTAGTAACACATTCCAACTGATTGGCATCATCCACCATTCCAGCCTTAGTATATTCTAAATCAATTTTTTCTACGGGTAATTCGAAATATTTTACTCTTCAATATTTTCATTGTTTAAAATGGAGTCATCTAAATCAACCAAAGCTAGAAAACTACTAAATGTTGAGGAAGAAGATTTAGTTGATAGAGATAAAGATATTTTTGACCCAGTTCTTTCATTTGACTTGTTTGAAATTCACCAGCTAGCACTCCAAGATTGTAGGGATTTAGTTGACCATTATCACGCCTAGGAGTCTGATTTGGTGAAATGTTTAGTGCCCCAAGTGTACGATTTTCCCAAGTTTGTGGTCTGGTGTGCTTTGTACTGCATTTCTTCTAAAAGAGCAGTTATTTATTGTTGGGTATGTGTTATATTCTTTGCACAAGTAGAAGTGTCTATGTTGCGCTAGGCATGCAGGGGGGTTTGAGGGGGGGGCGCTAGGCCCCCCCTTGGGGGATGCAGGGGGCAAAAGCCCCCCGTGCAGGGATTCGGGAGCAACGCCCCCGAGAAAAAAAATCCTCGAGAAATGTGCCACATTTTGCCTCGTTTTCTGTATTGCCTCGATTTTTGTGTCCATTGTTGGGCGGTTTTTCGGCACATGGTTTTTGCCGATGGTTTTCTATTTTCGGTTAAGGAATTAGGGTTGTTGACTAATCTGGGTCATTGGGTTAGCATTTTGGATGTCGTTGGCTCCTATATGTATATTTTATTGTAAACAATGTATCACCATGAATGAATATAGAATATGTCAGTTTTCCCGATTTGGGTTCCCAAGGGAAAAATATCTGTGTAATGTTTGTATTTTCCATTGTATATTTTTTGTTCTTTTACTAAAAATCATTTTGCAGTAAATATTGTACAAGGTTAAAATCTACATTTATAAAGATGGTTTTATACTTATCAAGATAACTCTTCAATCAATCTCTGATATGTTGGGATGGTCGTTTAACCCTGATAGTGAAATGTTAGAGGAAATTGTACTAGCCAAATGCTTCATAGAGTAAAATCCCCAAAACATAGTTTCCCTTTTACAGTCTTATCTATGCAAGAACCTCGATGTCCCTACAGATGATGTTACTCTTGAAACCAACTCCTAAAATATCAAGGCAGATTATTGCAATTATATCTATAATTTTAGGGAAAGATAATGACCTTGTGGTTTATGAATTTGTTTTAGGGTATATGATGTCAATTTTTCCATTTACAATGAAACCCTTAGCTAAATTCAAGTATTCCCAATTTCTAGTTGATAAGATTCACCATCAATTGTCAGAATTTGAAACTCTCAAAAGTTTTAGATATCAATCCTACCTTGT
This sequence comes from Picea glauca, assembly GCA_000966675.3. Taxonomy (NCBI): domain Eukaryota; kingdom Viridiplantae; phylum Streptophyta; class Pinopsida; order Pinales; family Pinaceae; genus Picea; species Picea glauca. Next base: position 20,418 of record JZKD02S1917022.1, read on the forward strand.
TCACCTCTTTTTGTTTTCCCAAGCTGCTCACTTTTCACATATTGCACTAAAAATTGAAGATGAAATTGATAATCTAGTATTATTCATTCACTCGACTTATCTTATTAGGAAAAAGACTCAGAATGTGGGGTTCTCGGAATATGTTAACCAATTCATGTCAAAATATTATCAAATTATACATGATGAGATGCCTCCTAGATTTCTTCTAGAATGCAAGAAACAATTACAGTTGAGTCCTAACAAAAGAGTAGGGGACTAGTACATTTTTTAATATCATATAGAGATTAGGATATATGTCTCTAAACTACAGCCTTTCATGTTTCCTATTTTCTTGACCCCAAAAATCTTTGCATTGGAATACATTAGACAAATATTAGACTCTCATTGTATCAATTTTGTATCAAGAAAGTACAAAGTTGATTTCAAATTGAAAAAAGAAGTTGATCCTTGTATTGTTAATACTAGAGTAGCTTTGCAGTTAGCAGAAATACTTCTCCAAAAGATGGGTTTCCAGCAGAGAGAAAAATGGATATATGACCCTCATGTTGTAATTTCCTCAAAAAGGATTGTGCATGGACAAGTTCCTTATTAGCATCAGCAAAAGGGAAAAAAACAGAGGTACTTTATGAAGATGAATATCAAGAATCACAATAATAAGTAGCACCAGTGATCAAGAAACCCGTTGTAATGGTAGAAGTGTCAACATTAGAACATCCTCAGAGTGCAAAAAGTCAAAATGGAAAAGAATCTTTAGATATTGATCAATCAAAGAAGATTGATCATGTTCACCAATTTATGGCTACTAGGAAGATGGGTGCAAAGATAAACCAAAATATTCTTCCTAAAATCTTTGATCAAGAAACAGCTCAAACTAGAATGTTATTTGTTGTAGACTATGAAAAGGGTAGATTGAATACAATAGTGATGGAACCAAAAGAGAAAAAGGTCACAAATATATCTATTGATATTATAGTTTTTCACCCACTGGATAAAATGGACCTACATAGGCAAACTAGAGAGATGTTGAATAGAGATGTAATGATAGCCACTCTTGGAATCAAGAAGCTACAAGTCACAAATGAAAAAATCAGAGGTCAGCTAAAAAATGAAAAGTTAGCTAATAGAACTAAGCGTATAAGAGTGGAAGAATTGGAATAGTGGGTAATGGATTTAGGATCTAATCCACAATATGAAACATATGTGCAAGCTCTGATGAAAACAAAAGATACAGATATCCAAGAACTAAAGAAAATGATCAATATCCTGGAATTGAACATGTCCAGACTCCAGAATTATAGGTTATCAAAGAAGAAAAGGATCAGATCCTGAAAAGGATGATACATATAGAAGATCAGATTGAATTGTATGAGAAACATATTGAAATCCTAAAAGGGGGATCTTCTTCATCACAGGTAACAGAATCATTATATCCAATAGATGTGTTATCAAAAGCATTAGCAGACTTGAACTTGAAGGGAGTTGAGATCGAAAAGTTGAAGAAAACAATTTCAACACGGCAAGAAGAAATCAAAGATAAGGATAAAATTATTGGAGAATACCATAAGCTAAAATCTAAGATGCTAACAAACATGGAACAAATGAAGAACAAGTTGTCTAGAAAACCATATCTCATAGGAGATAGACACATTATTTGGGATGAAATCATTGATGAAGTTGGAAATATTTGGGATTACTTCAAAATAATTGATGATAATATCCTATTAACAGATGAAGAAGATGACACTATAAAGAAAGCATTCCAAGAATTAGGAACTAGACCTTAGGTTACTACTAGACTTATTAAGTTCCTAAATTCCAATTCCAGTGAAGTACTGAAAACTAAAGGTGTGAAAGAAAAAACCACAATGGTGATGGAGGCTGAAAATATTTTCACAAAAATAAATTTGTTACAGCAAGCTCAGAATAAATGTATAATGGTGAAAAGAAACATTGATTCATTCACCAACAAATTTGAAAATCTTGTAAAGAAGGGATTTCCTTCAGCGTGGGATGATAAAGGAAATATTTTGTCCTTTGAAAGTTATAAAAATAATTTATTCATAATCAGAGGGAGTGAAGAAAAGTTCAAAGGAACGGTTGACAATTTGAGAGGGAGGACCATTGTGGATTTACTCATAGATGATTTATATCTTCTCTAGAAAATCAAAAACCTGTTTTCAAGCCCTCCTACATACGGGAAATACATTGATATAGACATTGCATATATGCAAATGAATTCATTCAATTATCCATCAAGCGGAACTTGGAATCTTCTCATCCAGTTTTTAACTGAACGAGTCATCAAGACAGTTGAAGAGAATCAAGTATTTCAATTGATATCTACCAAATCTTTCTATTTTTAGAAGTCAAATATTTATGTGTATATGAAGAGTTGTGAAATAGGATCGAATAACCATGTCTAGTTTCTATAAATTCTAAGAAAGAATTTATGTAAAGGGAGTTTTTTTGCCTCTGGAAAAGACCATATCTTTAAAAAAAAAATCAAGCTTTGAGTGATTAAAAATTTATATGTTTTAGTTAATGTGATTCATGTTGTTGGTATTATCTCCATGTCCATAATTTCTTATTGAATGTATCTGATGCTATAATTGTGATAATTTAGTACAACCACTACTATTACAAATTTTAAAAGAATCATTAAAGTTAGAGATTTCTCATATGTATTGTAAGTATTGACAAGACCTGTGTTTAATTCATTATGCCTTGTGAATAGAAAAGAATTATGTGTTTCTGTTCATATTGTATTATTGATCTCATATACATATTCGGTAATAATTTCCACTCTCTGAAGGGTAAAATGATATTTATCAAAAAGATACATTATTTTGCTTTCAATTATGTTCTTATTAATTCTTATTTCATTCTTAAAGATTTAATTGTATGAAACATAGAAATTGTGCCCTTAAAACCTCGATATCCAAGTATTAAAGATTGGTAATTAAGTCCTAAGGTAAATCAATGAAACACTCGATTTTAAGACATACAAACTTAATATAAATCAATTAAAGTAAAATAGATTCCTTGGCATAGTTTCCTAGCCAAAAACATCTCAAGGGTTACAATACCTTCCATAAAATATTTTAAATGTTTTTGTTGTTCGAGAACAGTTACCATATCCAATAAAGAATCATTTTCTTTAATGTTAGAAAATTGATGAAAAATATTATATTTTGATGAAGAAGTTGAGGTTGGAATTACCTCAGGATTCTAAGTACCCCTTGTGACTTGAGGATCAATTTGATGAGAGGATGTACTTGGGAAAAAAGTGGTTTTTGGAGGACAAGATTTGTTCTTGTTTTGATAAGATTTATTTCAAGTATCAACCATCATTACATCCTCTTCAGGATCCCAATTTAAAGAAGCAATCATAGTATTAGATATTTTTCCAAAAATACATTCTCTTGCGTTCTTTCTAATTTCACAAGTGTTCTCATCATGATTTTCCTCACAGAAATTACACCATGGCCTTGAGAGTATTGTTTTAGGTTGTTGATTTCTCCAGGCAGCTTGTGCGCAGGTTTCTACAGATGTGGAAGGAACACCCTTTCTCTCAAAATCAATCATCTTATTTCTCATGTCTTGTACAAGTTGTAATACAGTCGACATATCAGTTTTCTTAGTGTAATCTTCAGTAGGTATACCTATTGTTGTCAACTATTCTTCAAGCTCCAAACAAGTTTGCAGTGCGAATGTCATATTGTTATCATTTTTCACGTCTAATCTATTACAATAAGAACATGGTAATGCATTTTAATAATGCATCAAAGCAGCTTGATTTTGAGGCCGGATAATCTCATAGATTTGATTATACAATTTAGTGAAATTTAAATTAAAGGATTGTTTGTTTCACCTTTATTATAAACAATATTGTTGTAATCTATTAACAAATATGTTGGACTTTGGTGATATCCATGAGTGGATTTAAACCAATAACATAACTCACTTCAAGTTGAAAATACTTTAGGGAGTAATTCAAAGAAATTTGTAGCATCCTTCCCTTCCAATGAGTTTATGAATAATCTCATGCATGTATCATTATCATTTTCCCCTATATTATGACCTGCATTAGAGAATGCAACTAAATGTTCATTGGCAAAGATAGTTCCACTACCAAATAATTTGGGAAAATGATCCTTAAATTTTGTAAGAGGATTGGTTGTTGGATTTTGATTCAAAGGAGAAGACGCACGCTAAGGAGTAGTGTTAGCATCTTCTTCGAATTAGAATAAACCATAGTGTTTCATTACCTTTGCAGGATTTTTTGTGGATTGGGCAAGAATGAACTGGTTGTACATGCTTCCGAATAAATATGAGGAAGAAGCATGTGAGGAGGTAGTGACGATATTCATAAATGTCATCTTTTTACACCCTCTTTTCCCTATTTTTAATTCCTTTTCACTTACTTATGACCCTATATTAGTTCATTCTAATGTGTGTGGGGGGGGGGATTTAGATCCAAAGTGTTTTCCATTGCATTTCCTTAGTATTTCATGTGAATTATGATTAAATATTAGAAAAATAACATGTTTTGCATTTATCTTTGAAAAATGGGTTAGTCTGTTGATTGTTGCAAAACCAGTTGTCACTTCTTTTACTCCAGGCATATTACGATGTTGCTACTCCACACACAGTAGTATGGCTCCATGGAAATCAATCGTCAACCACCACTAACCATGGAAAATATATTCAAATATAAGTTATATGGTTTAACTATGAATAATGTATGTTCCATGTACAAAAATCCATTTTTCTACAATTTCATATTTTCCAATTTAATTTGGGTAGCTACAAATTATTTGTCAACTATCTTAAATTATGATTTTAATAGATTGAAGATAAAGGAGGCATTTTGTTGGTGTATATGGGTGAAGATTTGATTTTCCACACAAGATTTGAATACCTCTGTGGAATATATTATGGATCTAAGAAGTCAAACATTATTAAAAGTCATTTGGAATGTGTTTTGACCAAGTTGTTATAACCTACATCTCCAAATTCGAATTTGACTTTAAAGGAATTGTAAATTCAAGAGGAGTTAGCAAGAAATTGGAATTCTTAGACAAGTTAAGAAAGATCTTGGAATTATGTATTTATTAGCAAATTGTTAGCAAACCATACAAGAAACTTGTGGATATCATTTATTATTTTCTAATTGTTAGCAAATCATGTGAGAAACTTGTGGATCTCATTTATTATTTGTTAATTATTAGCAAACCACATGAAAAACTTATGGATCTCAATTATTGTTTGTTTCAAACAAATGTATGTATAAAAGAGAGTTCCTTATCCATTGTACAGGGAGGAATCTTGGAGCAAAAGTCCAATTTATGATGGAATAAAAGTATATTTTCTTAATTTTCATTTTAATTTAGATTTTAGATTTATAATTTCTGCCATATGTAATTAGAATTAATTTATTTATATTATAGATTAGTTGTAGATTAAATTTAATTAATTTACGTTGAACATGTAGTGAGTGTTGATATAAAATAATATCAACACTTGTTCTATGGAGGAAAGACCCACTCCAATAGAACAGAGTGTTGTAGAGTGTTGTAGAGTGTAGTAGGTTGTCTTTAATTTCTAGTTGTGTAATTTAATTCTGCAATTAGTCATGTATGAAAGATTTATTTAATTTTTTCTGTAATTAATTTCTTGTTGTTCAATTTGATTCATTCATGCAATTAATCAATCATGAAGGATTGTATTTGTTTATGCAATTGATCATTCATGTGGGATTGCAGTTTGGGTTTGCATTCTTTAATTTTTAATAAATGTGTTGAACTTAATGGTTGTGTTTTCTGGTCTAAGTAATGAAAATGATCATCTTGGCAAGGATTAGTTTTGTTGGTCAGCCGAATTAGTTATTCAATTTAGTTGGCCAACCGAATTAGTTGATTAGTTTAGTTTTAATTTCAATTACATTCAGACCAAGGTCACATCCCTAAGGGATTCCATGCTAGAAGAATTATATTTTTTTTTATTCTAATTACATTCAGACCGGGGTCACAACTCTAAGGGATTCCATGCTAGTTGAATTAGATTAGTTGTTATTTCAATTAAATTCAATCAAGGTCAGAGCCCTAAGGGATTCCATGCTAGTTGAATTATCTTAGTTTACTTTCCTTTCATCATGTGTGGATTTTGTTTCCTGCAGTTTGTAGAACCTTGCCAAAAATGTGTGAATTGTCTATACTCTTATGGAAAAAGTAATCATTAATACTATGAATACACAACAAACCAGTGGAAGAATAGAGTGCAGTATGTATATGCAATGCGAGGTAAATTTCAAGTTCCATACAAATCTTGGATTGATAATTAAATGTATAGTCTTTCTAACTGTCTTTCTGAGAAATTAGAAAGGTAATTAAAAATCTTGTCAGGTAGGTCCGCAAGTAGTACCGGAACCGCCATAAGAAGTCATTGTGATCTTCTTAGGAGAGAAATGTTTTGGTGAAATTGTAAACTCAATCTTGGAATAAGATAGGGATCATTGAATCATGAGTTGAAGGTTTTCTAATATTTTCTTCCTTCTTCCAATTTCAAAGAAAGGATCAAATTTAGGAGTTTTTCCTATCATTTGTCATGGTAAACAAGATTGAGCGATCATGAGACAACCTTATAATGAGGAGGAGGATTATGAGCTTACCTTTGAATGATCTTTCTTTGCTCTTGAATTTCTATGTCACGAGCAATAACTTCCCAAGAAAATTCAATATCTTCATGAGAAATGGAAGTTTCTAAAATCAAATCAAACGGGCCTGAAGTAATGCCTTGTTGATCAAGTAAGTGATATATTATGTTTGGTTGTTGAGGGGCAGGAAAAATCATTAAACCATAAAAAGAACAAGAAAGGACCAGAGAGTTAAGAAAATCCTCCCAGTATGGTCACCAAATAAATTTTGATGAAAAGAATGGTAATTATCCTTAATCATACATTTTTTAATCTTATTAGGCTAGAAGAGATAGGAAATATTATTACCCTGGTTTATAGTCTATCAAAATCTTTATAAAACCTCAAGAAATATGATTATTGGATCTATCTCTTGTTTATGTGTGTGTATGTGTATGTCTGTGGAGAGAGAGAGAGAGTTTTTAGGTATTTTATCTAAGATTTTACAAACTTGAAGAAAAATAAAAGAATGAACTTGCAAAATAAAAGAATTATAAAGAAAAATATGAAAGTAAAGATGTTGAAATAAGAATGAATGATAAACCTGAAGTATAGTATTTTAACAATTTTTGTAAGTGAGAAGAAAACAACAAATCATTTTATTAATATCAATTATGAGTCACAATTGAAAGTATTTATTCAGGTCCCTATGAGGACCTGGAACAGAGAAGTTCTTGGAAATCCAAGATGTAAATAGTGTTATAAAAACAGGATCACGGAGAAATAAAATAAAAACAAATGTGGAAATAAAACACAGAAGATACACAATACAATAGAGACAGATATATGTGATTCACTCAGTGTAGACTACGTCCACCAGATAAATTGTTAGGTCCTTCCTTTTTATTATCTATCAAAATGAAGGGATACAACCTACAAAACACCTGTTGTAACTTCTTCTTCTTTCTCTCACACTCTCCTCTCTCAAAATACAATATTCGCAATGATGCATAGCCCCAATACATTTCCCTCCAAAAAGAGGGTTACCTTCTAGGGAAAAAACCCTAACATAACTTCTATCGTTAGATCTGTGACCTTATAATGAATGGTCCAAATTTACTATGAAATTATAATATACATTTATAAGGAAAGCCCCCCCTACAACCCCCCCGCATAGAGGGGTGTACAGTCTTCATGCGGTATAAACATGACTGAAAACAAAGACCTGTGAAACAAGAAGATAAGAAGGCTCCACAACCAATAATATCCACTTGGACACTGATCACAACAACTCCACTATTGTTGTACCTGTTGAACTATTCTCCACCTTGGATTTGGAAAATTTCTCATATTCACCTTCATGCTTGAAGACCAACTAAAACTGAGCAGGAACTCAGTGTCTCCCTGGTTACTCCCTTTGTTAACATGTATGCAGGATTATGGCTAGTGTGTATCTTTTCCAACTTCAAATGTCCATCTTCCAAGACGAATCATATGAAATGGTACCTAAGTTGTATATGCTTAGTATTCGAATGGAAGGATAAGTTATTTTCAAGATGAATGGAACTCTCATTGTCACAGTACACCCTTTTATTCTCTTGCTTCTTTCTCAATTCCCCCATAAACCTCTATAACCAAATCATCTATTTACTAGACTCTGTAGCAGCAACATACTATGCCTCTGTTGTTAAAAGTGCATCAACCTTTTGTAGTTTCAAAATCCAACTTATTGTTGTTTCACCTATAGTAAAAACATACCATGTGGTGCTCCTCATGCTATCTTTATCACCTTCCATATCTGAATCAACATATCCCTGTAGAATAGTGTTTGAACTTTCAAAACATAAGGCATGAGTAGCAGTACCTTTCAAATACTTGAGAATCCACTTTACTGTCTCTCAATGTTCTTTACCTGGATTGTTCATATAACTACTCACAACTCCCATTGCATGTGCAATATCTGGTCTTATGCAAGCAATCGCATACATCAAGCTACCAACTGTTGATGAATAAGGGACCCTAGACATGTATTATATCTCCTCTTATGTCTTGGGACAAATTTATTTGGTTAATTTGAAATGGTTGACCAAAGGTGCACAAACTGGTTTTGGATTCTGCATTATAAACCTCTCCAACACCTTCTCTATGTACTCACCCTAAGACAATGTCAAATTGTGATTTTTCTTATCTCTTTACAGCACCCAAATCCTTCATCGCAAATGAATTAGCAAATTTATTCTTGAGCACATTCATATCTTGCATATTAGACCCTGTAACAAGCATCTCATCTACATACAATAGCAAGATAATATAGCTTCCATTTTCTAGCTTTTTAAAATAAACACAGTGATCAGAATGACATCTACTATAACCTTAATCTGTCATAAACCTGTCAAATTTCAAATATCACTGGCTTGGAGCTTGTTTTAGGCCATACAAGATCTTCTTCAACTTGCATACCAAATTTTTCTTCT
>JZKD02S1917022.1:40112-56472 GCA_000966675.3 Picea glauca
AGGTATAATTACAACTAATGGCCTAAAGCCGACATAAATAAAATAACATTACTAATATAATATGCCCCAATTAAGAGGTAATGAGCTAATATTAGGGCTTAACAGATATGTTCAGGGCACCATAGGTTATGGGATCCATTATGCAGCAGGTTGTACATTATATCTCATGGGTTTCATTGATTCTGATTGGGCTCGCGATAGTACAAATATCAAGTCTACATCTTGGTATGTGCTTAGTTTTGGTTCTGGTCCCATTTGTTGGTCAAGCAAAAAGAAGTCATGTGTTGTTCTATCGTTAGCAGAGATCGAGTACAGAGGAGCAGTCAACATCGCTATTTAGGCACTTTGGCTTCAAAAATTCATCACCGAGCTTGACATCTAGTTTCATCATCCGGATGTCATTTGGTGTGAGAATCAAAGTATTCTCAAGTTTTGCAGAGACCCAATGCAACGGCAGTGGACCAAACACATCGAGATCCATATGCACTACATCAAAGTGCTAGTACATGACAGGATTATCGATTTGCAGTACTTTCCAAAATGCAAACATACTCACCAAGACATTTACTAAGCAGAAGTTATACTTCATGCATGATCATCTTGGAGTGGATAATACAGCTTCTTAGCAGTTGTCTTTCCTTCTTCATTTTTGATGCATTTGTTACACACCAAAATGTCACACTTCAGTGTCGCACCTATTTACTGTTAAGAACCAAATATCAAAATAGCATAAAAACCTTAGAATAAGTACTCAACGCCTTAACAAAGAGAGAAATTCAAATAATAAACCTCTTCAAGGGGGCAACCTCCTTATACATCATATGAATTCACAAATACAATATGATTCCAAATGAAAAAGTCTCCATGGTATATATAGGAGACTAGGAGGTACAATTACAACTAATGGACCCAATCCAACATAGATAAAATAACAATACTAATGGAATATTCCCCAATTAAGGGGTAATGTGTCATGAATTACGGATTAACATGTCCTTCCCCTTCAAACAAGTGTTGTCCTCAACACTTTAGTAGTTCTGGATGCTTTTGTATAAAAGACTCATCTTCCCATGTGAAATCTTCAGCAGGTAGTTTCTTCCACTTAATGAGATACTCTGAAATTGATTTAGTCCTCAGCTAGTGAATTCTTGTGTCAGTGATAGCTTTAGGCTCCAATATGATTTTTCCTTCCTCAACAAGTTCTAGCAATATAGTTTTAATTGGGATCTTATCACCTATAACCTTCTTTAAGCATGAAACATGGAAAACAGGGTGTACTCACGAAGATGAAGGCAACTCCAATTTGTATTCCATAGTACCAATCTTTTGCAACACCTTATAAGGGCCATAGTACTTTGGTGATAATTTATTATTCTTCTTAGCTTGCTTTAGGGACATCTATTTGTATGGTTGTAGTCTAAAAAATACCCAATACCCTGCTTCAAAAACTATTTCACTACGATGATGGTCTTCTTGTTGTTTCATGCGATTTTATGCCATGCTCAGGTTGTCCTTTAAGAGTTGGAGAACTTGTTGATGCTCGATGTGATCTTCCACTGCTTGAAACTTCGATTTTTCTTTTAGAGAAGAAGTGATGGATGGTGGGTGATATCCATAAAGCACCATAAATGGTGTCATTTTTGTCGCAGTATGAAAGGAAGTGTTATACCACCATTCTGCCAAGGGTAACCACTTGAACCATTGTGTTTGTTTATCAGAGACAAAGCAACGAAGGTATCCTTCCATACATTTGTTCACTATCTCAGTTTTTCCATCATATTGAGGATGATAAGAAGAANATGAAATCCATGGAAACCTCCTCCCAACGTTGACTTGGAATGGCTAATGGTTGTAAAAGACCTCGGGTCTTAACTGTTTCCACCTTATTTTGTTTGAAAACCAAACATTCTGCCACAAAACTTTGAACATCAGTTTTAAGGCCATCCCAAAAAAAATCCCTCTTGACCCTGTGATAGGTTTTCAAAAATCCTGAGTATCCTACCGGAGAGGTGTGCAATTCCAAAAGTACATTTTGTTTGATTTGGGAGTTCTTACATAAATATAAGCGATATTTGTACCATAGTGAAGCATTTTTCCATGTAAATGTATCGGATGCACTGGAATTCTATTGCAACCTTTGAATGAGAGTCCACACTTCTTCACCATTCTTCCATTCATCCCTTACTTCTATTATCCAATTAGGTTGGATGACAGGGATACCAAAAAGAAATGTCTCAACATCTTCATCCTTTCTTGAGAGTGCATCTGCCACAACATTTTGTTTCCCCTTTTTGTACATGATTTCAAAGTCATAACCCAACATCTTGGTCACCCATTTTTGTTTCTCTTTTGAAGATGGTCTTTGTTCCAAGAACTATTTAAGACTGTCATGATTTGTTTTGACCTTGAAGTGCCTACCTATTAGGTMAGGGCACCATTGCTTCAATGCATGTAGTATTTCCATCATTTCTTCTCATAAATAAGTTTGTGTACGTCATTTCCCCTGAGTGGCCTACTTTCAAAATAAAGGGGACTTCCTTCTTACATTATAACAGTACCAATGTCATTTCTTGAGTCATCACATTCCACAATAAAGGTTTTTGTGAAGTCTAGTGTGGTCAAGGCAGGAGCTTTGCACATTGCCTATTTAAGTTGTTCAAAATCTTGAGTTTCCTCTCGAGTTCATGAATATTCATCCTTCTTGGTTAGTGCGGTTAAAGGTGTTGTTATTCTTCCATAGTTCTGAACAAACTTACAGTAGTAACCTATCAAACCCAAAAACACTCTAAGATTCTTCAATGTTTTGGGAATCGGCGAGTCCATCATGGCTTTAATATTGTTAAGGTCTACCCTGACACCTTCATGAGATACAATATGACCCAAATACTTTGTTTCCTTAACCTAAAAGAAACATTTTGACAGTTTGGCATATAGTTGTTTCTCCTTTAGTAGTTGCAGTACACTGTCAACATGTCGAACATGATCTTCCCAAGACTTGTTATAGATTAGTATATCATCAAAAAATACTAACACAAATTTTCGAAGGAAGGGCTTGNAAATGGAATTCATCAACCCTTGGAATGTGGAAGGTGCATTCATAAGGCCAAAAGGCATAACCAAAAATTCATAATGGCCTTCATTAATTATGAATGTTGTTTTTGAGATATCTTCTTCCTTCATTCTAATCTGATGATACCCTGAACGGAGATCCAACGTTTTGAAGTAGATTTCTCTGTGTAGTTCATCTAACAATTCTTCAATGATGGGAATGGGAAACTTATCTTTAATGGTGATCTTGTTGAGCTCTCTATAATCTAGACACATACGCCATGAGCCCTCTTTCTTGAGTACCATTACCACCGATGCAGATTAAGAAATTTGTCTAGATATAATAATACTAGCCTCTAACATTTCTTCAACCATACGCTCAATTTCACTCTTCTGGGCATAAGGGTATCTGTAAGGCTTGATTTTAGGAGGAACACTCCCGGGAATTAAGTTAATAGCATGATCATGATCGCGAGTGGTTGGAATACCTCTAGGAATATTTTCAAATACTTTGGAATGTTTATCAATGATCCCTTGGAGATCTAGAGGAATAGATGGCTTAGATGTTTGAACATCTAGTGAGCATATTTGTACAATTACACCCCGATGCCCCTTTTTCAATAATTTTGTCATGCCATTAGAGATTACCACCTTACTAGGTTTCCCTTTGATATCCCTTAACTCAAATTCCTTTCCTTCCAATGAAAATTTCATGAAAGTTCTTGAAAATTAAAAGCCACGCTTCCAATGATTGTAACCATTGGACCCCTAGTACGACATCAACACCACCCATGGGTATAGAAATCATTGGACTATAAGTTACATATTCCCCCATAGTAAGATTGATCTTATGGAATTTTCATGAGCAATTGATAGTTCCTCCATTTGTAATCATTACTTGAAACTCAAGCGTTGGATATATAAATCAATTGAGAGCTTTGGCTAATTTACAGTGAATGAAATTATGAGTACTACCAGAATCAATTAGCACTATTACCTTTTTCTTTTTGGTATATCCTTCGATCTTGAAGGTTTGAGGAGTGTTAATTACATCCAATGAATGACATGATATGGTGGGAGTCATCTCTTCAGAAGAAATCTCTTCTACATATTAATCTTGAGATGGTTCTTATTCTTGTTCTCCTTCCTCTTCACGATCTATGTAGAATAATTTATTCTCACCACACTTATGTCCCTTATTGTACTTGTTGTCACAATTAAAGCATAAACCTTTTTCTTTTCTTTCCTCCAATTGTTAAGGTGTCAACCTTGTAGGTTGAGGTGGTTTAGAAKAAGGAACATTATTCTCTCGATAAATGTTAGGGTGGTCCTTCTAGTAGTCATAGCCATATTTTTACTTTCAACATTTCTCGCCACCYTGAATGCATTCTCCAATGATTTGGGTTCCCAAACGAGAACCTCATGTTTAATGTTATCCTTTAAAGTTCCTATGAATACATCAATCAGGTGCTCATATGGAATATATGTCACCTTTATATTCATTCTTTGGAAGTTCTCAATGTGCTCCACAACTAAACTCTTTTTCTTGAGATTTATCAATTGGCTAAAGAAGGTATTTCTCCTTGTATCATCATAGTGTGCTATCATCTATTTCGTGAAAAATGTCCAAGTGACAAGTGATTTGCAAGAACAATGCCATCGATACCACACAAATTGATTAGGTTCTAAATATAAGGATGCAATTTGTGTCTTTTGTGTGTGAGGCACATCATGTAAATCAAAGAACTGCTCCATCTGGAGTATCCATATCATTGGATCATTGCCATCAAACTTCCTCATATCGATCTTAGGAAAGTGGTTGGTCTTCAACCCAAAGTTAGAATTTCTCCAATCTTGATTCATCTTCCTCGTGTCCTCATCATGAATTTCATGGGATACATTGTCACTTTCAGGTGGCCTCTCTATTAGCAACTTTTTCAACCCTTCCATGATCTCCTCTTTTAATCCATCCATCTTAGTATCCATCATCACTTCCAGCTTATCTTCAATTGAATCCATCATCCTTTGTAGTTCATATTTTGTTATTGCCTTCTTTTGTAAATCATCTATGTCCCTGCGCATTTTTTCACCTTCATCAAGAGTCCAAGTAGGACCATCTGAGGAATTATTTGGTGTAGAAATTTCATTTTTTGGTGGCAGGTTGGCCAAGTATCACTGCAAGGTAGAAATTTCTAATTGGCTTAGGCAGAGGTCCTCACATACAAGGGAGTGTTAAGTTCTATAGCTCTTTGATATACGTGTAGGGTCCAACAATAGTACTCGTCCCAATATCTCAGGGCACTAACTAAGCAAGCTTGACCATGCGCTTATCCGTACTATCTAACTACCTAAGTATTAGAGAGTGATTTCCTCGAGTGTTGTTCTCGATGTACTATAGCAACAAGACGGTCAAATGGTTTACTCGGTTGGTAGCATGATTCTAGGGGGTCTCCCGAATACACAAGGTAAGTGGGAGCTCAAATCCGTAGTAGTGTTGTCGAATGTGAAACTGTTCGAAAGGGGCATTCTGATATACCCTAGGTATGTGGAAGAACCACACAGTCCCCGGGTTGTAACGCTGACAAGTAACGACAACTCCTACGTTTAAATACGTCATAATACATATGTACCTAAAAAACCCTAAGATTCTCCCAAATGTATGTGATACTCCTTTTATCCCACTTTATTTCAATTTTTGAATCACCCCAATTGGATCTTCTAGTCAAAAGATACGCAAATTCACAAAAAACAAAATGCATCTTTTAAAACCCTGATTTGGAGAATGTTTTGCTAGCTGACCTTTCTTTTGGTGTAGCTCTGCAATTTCAACCCTTATGAGTCTAAAACTTCGTCCTGAGGTATCCTGATGTGTCTTCTTCCAACCCCACAGGTTAGACCATTATTGGATTCTCCAAGAGAAATTTATGATAACTTTCCCAAGATGTGCTGATTTTTTCCCTTTCCAGAGAGCGAATGTGTACGGACTACCATGTGTCACTAATGTCTTCACTTCAGAACTTGAAATTTGTACCAAAAAAACTTTGGTATGTACCCTAACCAATGGAATAGGTCTCACACAATTTGGAGGTCGGTATCTTTAGATATAATAGTTTTCACAAGAACACATGTTTTAGAATGAAATTTGGACCAACCAAAAACCCTAATTTCTTCAGAGAATAACTTTCTAAGTATAGAGAATCAAGGGCTGAAATTTGTACAAAAGATAATTCACTATTCTTCCTTCGTACTGTAAAAATTTCAGAACCTGAAACCAAGCTGAAACCAATTGGGAGCGAAAATTCCAATAAGACTTGTTTCAGACTAGTTTCAGGACTAGTCACAAACCCTAACTTGAACAGAATGTATCTCCAAAACTATAACGAACCAAGATCTAAAATAGGGACCCAAGTTATCTCTATATGTCTCCTCTACACCACAGAAATTCCATATCTCGAAACCTTCCAGAAAAAAAAGTTATAGCGAAAATTCCAAGAAGACTTTTTTTGAAGAAGTCAACCTCGAAGATTGTCTAGCTCTAATACTAAATGTTAAGAACCAAATATCAAAATAGCATAAAAGCATCATAATAAGTACTCAACGCCTTGATAAAGAGAGAAATTCATATAATAAGCCTCTTCGAGGGTGCAGCCTCCTTATACATCATATGAATTCGCAGATACAATATGATTCCAAATGAAAAGGTCTCTTGGGTATATATATAGGAGACTAGGAGGTACAATTACAACTAATGGACTCAAGCCAACATAAATAAAATAACAATACTAATGTAATATGTCTCAATTAAGGGGTAATGTGCCACGAATTATGGCTTAACATTTACACCTAAGTGTCGCAAGTGTCGTATGCATCTTACTAAGTGTCACATGCACTTCGTCAAGTGTCGTATGCACCTTACGAAGTGTCGCATGCACTTTACTAAGTGTCGCAACCCCTTCACACCATGAAAGAACATTTTTCATAATCCCTGAGTCATTTTGGAGGAATAAACCCATCATTTGAAAGATGGAAACATTCCCTTTACTTGGAGTTTTGACCATTTTTGGAAGGTTTTTGAAGGTCAATGCCCCTGGGCATGTATAGGGAGCGTTGATATCCTATCAACGCCCCCCTGCCCATGTATAGGGAGCATTGGTCCCCTTTTTCAAAACCCTATGTTTAGTTATAAGGGAGCGTTGATGTGGTCAAAGGAGGTTATAACCATCCCACTTTTTTCTAAGGTCCAGATCCGAGGAGATTCAAGTTTGTTTGGATCAATGATTCAAGTAACCCTCCTTGGCTCCATCCTAGGCAACCTCAAGAATCCAAATCCCAACTTGTGGACTAAAATCCTCAACCATTTCCCAAAAGCTCTCATGGTGGTTAAGAATCTAAACCATATATAATGAGGGCATTTCCATGGTGAAAAAGGGGGAGGAATCCATTGAAGCAGCATCATTCTGATCTTAAGACATTCATGCAAGGGCTGGACTAGAGAGCTTTGATAAGTTGTTGAAACGTCAAAGGTGATTTGTAAGTGCTTTCTTTATTGTCTTTCCATTAATCTAAACTTAGCCTATTCCCTTCAAGTTCATGTGTTCAAACATCTGCTTGTCTATTGTTTGTTTCAGTCATCGTAGATAGATCTATTTTGTCTAACCACATAGAGTAGAAGAAAGAGATTCCTTGTTGTCCATTTCAGGTCTTTTCTTGTGCCTAGGAGCTTGCAGATCAAGTTCATAGGTTGGAGCAACGAAGACGACCATCATAAAAAGGTATGCCACACTCTCCTCCTCATTTATGTTGGTCAAGTAAATCTAGAGGGACGTTAGTGTCCACTTTTTAGCTTTTGTCTTTGGGTCAATAATGGTCTTGATCCCAAAGGTTATTTCCACCTATCCGTAGGGTGAAATTTCTCACAACAGAAAAATGGTGACCATACTGGGGAAGAACTTTGACTAGTCTTCCCTTAGTTTGTCTTGTCCTTGTTGAGTCTTGTTTGTGATTTGATATTGTTAGATGCTTGATTTTGAATCATTTCTCTTCCCTTTGCTTCATTGAGAAGTTTACAGTCATTGGCCTGATCTATACAGAGTCTAGGCAAATTTTGGTGTTTTTTCAACACTTCTAGGCATTAACGCTCCCCCATAATGACCTACAGAGCGTTGATTACCATAATCAATGCCCCCCCATAGTGTTTTACAAAGCGTTGACCCTTGTTCAACGACCTGTATGCCTTGTTACAGGAACATTGATCTCCTCTTTTGCTTGGTTTCAAGAATTGTTTCCTCGTTTTTCTCAGTCCTCTAATTGGAGGCTTTGTCCCAGAGTCCTATATGTTTGGTTTTGACTTTGTTTGTCTAAGATATTGACATTTATCACTTCTTTTACCTCCCTTGAGTTTAGAAATTCTTTAAGTTTTGAAATTGTATGATTACCTTGGGATAACAAGATCCCTTGGTATATGTCTTCCAGTAGTCTGATCTTCATCTAGAGAGTCTTCATATTTCTGATAACTTAATTGTTTTTTAAGTTTTCGTTAACTTGAAATTGCAAAGGTTTCTTTGTTTTCATTTTTTGTGTTGCCTTCTTTAGAAATTTTTGGTCTTTTGAATGCTTGAGACTCTATTGTTTGCTCCAACCTAGCCTTAATCTTTGATTTATGCTTCTCATTTTTTAGGATTTCAAAGAGTGATCTTCTTCTTTCTCTTTCACCATTTTGAGTCATTGATTGAACAAGTTATCTCATGCTTGGTTTCTTTTAGTTCTCATAAAACTTTTGACTGCACTTTGTTTGGTTTCTTTTTGCTTCATGTTCCTTTGTGTCAAACATTGATTTCTTTCATTCTCATTGAAAGATAGGAAGCATAAAAGTTTTACATTTGAAAAGATTTCATTGCACTAACAATCAAACAAAGAGAATTTTTGCATTCTTAGGAATTTGTTTTGGTACATGTCTTGAAATAGCTAGTCTTGTATTTGCTTTAGGATTTCATATTTGTTTGATAGTTTTCCATCATTTTGAAAAGTTGCATGGTATTGAATGTTTGTTAAGAAGAAGAAAAATTATTCTCCTTCTCATAGATAGCATTCATTGAAAAGAAATTACTGCATTTCATTATTTTTGCATTCTACTGGAGTCGAGTCTCACACATCATTAATTTCATCTTTGTGGACCTTTCTGAGTAACAAAAGTCGTTAAAATCAACCAACGCGCTAATAAAATCAACTAGGAGTTTTTTGGTTTATTGTACACCAACAGTAGCATAGGGTTAGAATCTTTGGACTAGGAAAAAGTGAGTAAATTGTCCAAGATTAACAACAAGACTGTAGAACACCAGAGAGTGCTCAAATCCAATTGTAGTATAGGCATAGCCAAGAACCCCCTCTAACACAAGGAATAAACACGAGGTTTTGTGCGGAAGAAAAGCGAAAATTACCCCTCCAAAGCTTAACTAATTGTAGTGGAAAGAGAATATATTGGGGGATTTTCTTGAGAAACCACTGGTTTCATTTGGTCTCGGTGCTTCGTGAATCCCAAATTCGTTCAAGTTCCTCAAGAGTCTTATCGATCCACTTGTCTTCAGTTCTCTTGAATAATTTTGGACTTTGTTATCCGGTCCATATGTTCGGTCTTGATTGTTGATTGTACCCCCCCTAGAAGCCAACTGCGAGTTGGTAACCTTAGTGACATTTCCTAGGTATCTATAGAGGTGATTGTGGGGGGATTCCCACTGTACCTTGGGCAGACGTCATATCACACTATCAGTACCCTTGGAGGGTGAACCTGCAAAGCGAGGGTTTCTTGCACCGAGAAGGGTTGTTATGTGGAGGTCGAGGTAACTGCTTCTCATATATTTGTCGATGGCTTGATATCTCATATTTGGAAGATCCTTCTACTATTGCTTGGTTGATTACCTGTAGATCATTTTTATGGGCTTGATATCTCATATTTGAAAGATCCTTCTACTATTGCTTGGTTGATTACCTGTAGATCATTTTTATGGGCGTGTACTTTTGGAGTTCATAGTTGTCCTTAAGGATTATCATTTTACTTTCACCGTCGTTGATCAAGGGCTTTGAACATCTCGCATAATTCAAGGTTTGGGTCATGAAGTTCAGGAACCTCAACACGACCCTTCTTATGAAGGAATGTTCTAAGAACAAACTTCTGAAACCGGGAGTGTGGCTCATGGAAGTAGCCAACACATAGAAGAACCAGTCACAACCTTTGTGGAAGGCCTTGTATCTCACGCAAATCCCCTTTTTACTGATCCAATTGGCCCACAATTCATTGAACAATCGTCCACAATATTTCTTGATGCTTATTCTTCTTACTATTTACCGTTCAGTTTAGCCACCAGGCAATCTTTTAACATGAACCAACCGACATTTGGTTTTCCAGATGGATTGGGAGTTTCACCTCCTCTATCCACGGCTCTTATAGTTGACCCTGCAAGAGCACAAATCACTACTATTGGTGCTTCTGCTTTACTGGGAACATATGTGACCCAAGTTACTCTGACACAACCACTCGCGAGTACATCTCCTTTCGCACATGAGTCGAGTAATATTCATGCTTCACTAATCCCACATATGCACACACCAAGTGCTTTACTTGGTCATCCTATTGATCATATGGCCAGCAATCAAGTCGTTCAAACAACCACATTTACACAAGTTGCTCACCCTACATATCCAACTTTACAAATGGGGAGTTCTCCTATACCCTTCACTGGAGGTCAATCTTCCACTGGAGGGAAACCTTTTGTTGGGGGCAACCCTTAGCAATGGGACAAACTCCTATGCAGGGACCACAACAAAAAATATGGGGGCAAGTCACTCCTGCAAGTTCTTCCATCCCTACTACCATTGGCATGTATCCTGGACAACCATATCCAGGAGTTGCAAATCTTTTATGGGGTCAATCTAATCCGATGGGAATTCCTCAACAAGGAGATTTACCCAATAAATCCTTGAACCCCGTGATTCCAACACAACAACCTCATCAAACACAGTATATGGGAGGTCCATCGATCCAACCGTCATACATGGGGGGACTGCCAGGTCAACCATGGTACATGGGGGGACTATCAGGTCAACCATGGTACATGGGAGGACCATCAAGCCAACCGCAATACATGGGGGGACCCTCAGGTCAACTGCAATACATCGAGGGACCCTTAGGTCAACCAAAATACATAGGGGGCTAGCCACAATACATGGGAGGACCATTTGGTGTTTCCATCCCGTCGCAACCTATATATGGTCCTGATGGTGTCCATGTGTCACATGGTTACTATCAGTATCCACAGGCTAACCGACAGCTTTCATTCTTGGCTACATTAGATCTGCCTGATCTATTGCATTTGACCAATGATCCCACAATGCATGCCCCGTGTTGGCCCCCTATCCTTTCCAAACTACCATCTGATATCCCAAAATTCGACAGGAAACCTGAAAAAAGACCCTAATAACCACGTAATGACTTTCCATCTTTGGTGTTCATCGAACTCTTTGATGGATGACTCCATTCATTTAAGGATTTTTTAGATAAGTCTCGCAGGCTCGGCAGCCAAATGGTACATTGAACTATCGTGCCACTCCTTTGGTGACTTAAATACTTTAGCTATGGCCTTTTTGACACATTTCCAACTGTTAATTCGATATGAAACCAGTACAGATATTTTGACTTCGCTTAGGAAATCCACTTCCACTCACATTTCTGATCATATTCATGAGTGGAGGAGGTGGCGATGTTAATTAAAGCTATCATTCTAGAAAAACTCCTGAAAGATTGGTATACCAAGCCACTTTTTCCACCCATCGCTAGAGATGTCGCCATGGGAGGTGTTGTCACTGAAGAGAAAGCGATTAGTCGTACTCAATATTTGGACTTGGTATATTCCCAGTGTGAAACCCTTTATGATTTGATCCCTCATTCTCCTTTCCTGTCAAATGATCCATCAAGACCTACTCCAAAATCCCATGTCGATGGCCTCATGGGTTCCATGACGAACACCAAAACTACTCCCTCTCCTAAGCAAACCTCGAAGGTGAATGTGATTCAGTCCTCTTCATCTCAGCAACCTAGAGGTAAGAAGAAAAACAAGGGTAAATCCAAGAATTCTTCTAACCCACAGGAGAGTACAAAAGTTGTTGATACCCAATAGAAAAGGAAAGCTAAGTTTCCCTGCATAATTTGTGTGGAGGACCACTACATGAAAGACCACCCTCATCATGAGGAAGTCGCTAAATTCTTGAAAGGTACCTTCCAACCTACAGTATTAACTAACCATTTTCTGATTTAGCGACAACAAATGGTTGCACAAAATCATGCCCCTTCACAAGGGGGAAACGCAGGTCATCCTCACCATGAGGATGCCTCCTCAAGCGTCGGGCAGGTCTTTATGTGTAAAGAGACGGTTAATCTAATGACCAGAGCTAAGACTTATGACACTTCTCCAGATAATCATGCCAATGAAGGCACTACTGATAAGCCCTCCATCCTCCACCCCTCTTCAGATCGAGAGGCCTATTGTTGACTCAGTGTTGCACCCATCCAAGGGAATGATTTGAAAGTCAATTTTCAATCCAAGTGCCTGTGGTGCTCAAAACTACACAGTTTTTTAATATTTGGCGCAAGCACCTTGTTCTATGTCGACGATTGAAGTTCTACAAAATTTTCCAAGTCAACGTAGAACCATATTATCATCCATTGGAGCTATGGATCCAGAGGCTTCAAATATGATTATGTTTAATTTGGACAATTTTAAATCGAGGCTCTCCCATCACCTAGCCTTCCAAATTCAAGCTATGGTTGGTGGAAAGAACATCCATCGCATTGTTTTGGATAAAGAGCTTCCACATGTGTCATGTCTTTGTCCTACTGGAGAGCCATTGGTTCTCCTGAACTTAACCAATCTCCTACCACCCTTAAGGTGTTTTATGGACGTGGTTTCCAACCTTACAGACTCTTAAAAAAAATTGTTGTGGAGTTAAAGGGAAAAACCATTTATGTCGACATTGAAGTGGTTGCTAGATTATAATTTATTGCTTGGTCGCAGTTGGTTCTATGCGATGATTGTCGTTGCTTCTTTTTTTCGCATTTTACAATTTCCCCATCAAGGGAAAATTGTGATTGTTGACCGACTTTATTATTGTACTCCAGATCTCCATAGTTCTTCAGCGAATAGTATCTTTTTCCTGGGACAGTCTGATCTTAAGTACGAAAGTGTGGGGATAGGTCTCCTCAAAGATTCATCACTCATGGGAGTTTTTCCCTTACCTCCCCTAGATCCCCCCACATAAGGTTGCCACGTCAAATATGATTATGGCTACAGTGCAACAATCCTCTGAATCATTAAACCCTCGGTTAGTACCTATCCCATATGCCACTGAAACACTAGGTGACATCATGTCACTTAGTCTAGTAGAGTCCCATCTTCCGCAAGATATGGTACCTAAACCTGCCTTTCCTCCACCTATCTCCATTGATCCTCTTTCTTCCTCCCTCTTTGGTGAACCTATCACTATTAGTAGCCAGGAGTCGACGCGAGTGCAGAAAAAAATTCGGTGGACGTACAGAAGCTTGGGGGGCATGTCTCCAATCTCCGGGCATCATACTAAAGTTAAACCGCCAACTTCTTATGATGATGATGATGATGATGATGGGGGTAAAGTACCAACCTCTGAACACTATGTTGGGAAAAAACTCACCAATAGGAATCGATCAACGTACATGGACATCATGTTGGGAAGAGGCTCATTCATGGGTACTACATCGAGCATAGTTTATTCTTGTTTTCAAGCTCGTTAAAAAATGAAATTGACTTCGAGAAAAGTTCATGTTTTTGTGTCACGATCATTAAAAAATGAAACAATGGATTCTAAGCATAGTTTATTCTCGTTTTCAAACTCGTTAAAAAATGAAACCGACTTTGAGCAAAGATCCCATTTCTATGTCAATCTCGTTCGAAAATGAAACAGAGGATTTCGAGCATAGTTTCATGTTGTGTGTCGGACACGGATTTGTGAGGATACGTGTCGGACACGGATTTGTGAGGATACGTGTTGGACACGGATTTGGGACATGTCATGTGCACGAGACATGTCCCAAATCCGTGTCCGACAATTTCAGGACATGTGTCATGCATAGGAAAGGCCTCAGGCTCACGTTTTCTCATGCAAGTTGGAGTTGTGAGGTGTTTTGGTGTGCCACTGATGGTTATTTTTCCCTACTAATGTTATTTAAAGAGGTGCCCACTCCCTCCATTTCACCCACCATAGTAATTAATGGTAAATTTAAATTCTTAAAGTAAATGTGGCATTATCCTTTATTTTTCATTTTCATCCTTTTATTTAAATTTTTAACATTACCATTAATTGTTTTAGGATGTTTGAGAGTGGTTCCAACCTCATTGGACTTCATATGGAGAAAGTAGAATTTTAGGTCTCATTCAAAATTCAACAGACTTAGCAGTTTTCAAGATTTCAAGACTGGTAGGATTGCAATGTTTCTATGGATTCTATCATCTCGTGATGGTATGGAACTGGCATTTAATCAAGATCACCAAGCATTTTATGTACCTTGATGTTGGTGGCATTGATTGTTGAACTCTTTTGTCATGACCCTAGTAAAAATGTACCCTTCACTCAAGTATAAACTCTTGTGTTGAACTCTTTTCTTTGCCATCAACCTCTTATGTCAGGTGACTTAGTGGTGTATGTGCACACCAACCTCCATCTTATTTACATGTAGAGAGAAGAATGGTTGACAAGAAAGGCAAAGATGTGGGATGTGTTTCTTGATGATATGGGTTTGGACAACAATGTTGAATTAGCATTAGTCAACTTGGATCTTAATGAACCAGGGCTAGAGTTGTTCACTTTTGATGATGATGATCCTCTCGAGGGGTCATCCTCCACACCAACAAATGCACAAATTGCATTGGGTATAGAGGAGGAGGATGGAGGAGAGAGCACTGGTAGTGATGCTAATCTTGATGATTATGACATGGAGGACCTACTAACAGTCATGACTCATGCGCTATGAGATATTTCCATCTACGATTCTATTATCTACCATATGGCTATTTTGTATTTTCCATTGGTATCCCCACCAATAGTATCAGTGACTCTGCTAGTATCTATGTGCATTTTTATTTTGATAACTTATTGAGAGAGAATGTTGCAGCTTATAGTTCTAATTTCGTGTGTGTTTAGTGTTTTTCATTTGATCATCATTGATGTTACAATGTATAATGAATCATGATTTATCATTTATATTACATGTTTAAAGTTTTGTATCATGTAAATCTTCTAGCTTCTAACAAAATATAAATCTTAATGTCTAAATTTCATTTTTGTACGTGTAAGTTTCAATATATATATATATATATATATATATATATATATATATATATATATATCGGGTGACTTGGGTTTTAACTCAAAAATGAAATTTAATTTCGACAAAAAAATAGTTACATGTCAATTGTAACATATTGCATGTTTATATTTAAAATGGTATTTAAAAGGTATATATATATGTATATATCGGGTGACTTTCCGGTTACACCACCCCACCTAGGAGCATCCAAGCCCGCGGTATTAGTGTGGATCAAATATCCACTTCTACCTTCTCCATTTTGAGGGCAATAGAACTTCATAATGAATCCATCTGCTGCCCTCTTTGTCTTGTAAATCCACTTACAGCATCCATCAGAAAAAGGCATCATCATAGCTAGATTGATTCTAGTTTAGCCATAGGAGGAATCAGAGATCATGTCAGGTCTTTTAATGGCCCATACTTTACGAAGTGTTTCTTTAACGTAACAAAGTTATACGATGCAATAAAAAGTACGGCCTTGATGACATTTATACTTTGCAGGTTCCTCAGGCGTCGGAGAGCTTATTTTAACTCAAAAATAAAATTTAATTTCGACAAAAAAAATTGTTACATGTCAATTGTAACATGCTTATATTTAAAATGGTATTTAAAAAGTATATATATATATATATATATATATAGACTTGGGTTTTAACTCAAAAATGAAATTTAATTTCGATAAAATAAATTGTTACATGTCAATTGTAACATATTACATGTTTATTTTTAAAATGGTATTTAAAAGGGAAGATATCATTTTAGCATTGTTGAAATAATCATGAATGAACACCACTTTACAATGCATCTTAGTTACATCCAATATTAACAAGACTTTCAAAGTCCTTATATACTGGGTTGAATTAAACTGAACTTAATAAATCCATCTGCAATATTTTTAATTATTTTTTATTAAAAATTAAAGTT
>JZKD02S1917033.1:0-16193 GCA_000966675.3 Picea glauca
AATATGATTGGCACCATAGGTAATCTCGATCGAATTGGCCATTTTAAACAAAAGTTTAAGTTGATTAATCTCAATTGACCATATACAAAGTAGTGATGATTCAAGAATCAACATAATAAATTAAATATCGTTATTATACAAAGATGGATTTCGTTCAACCAACTTATATAAGAGCCATTGTTTTACATTACTAGTCGCATTCATACATAGGTAAATTTATCAAGCGATCCATATATAAACCACAATTTAACACTATATGCGTCATTTAAAAACATTATATTTATCTTGCAACATTGAGTATGACTGTAATTATGGGAATAGCGAGTAGTGATATGCATCACTCAATAGAGTATAAATACCATGTATTCCAAACGATACATCCTTGTGTCAACAATCATTGTGGTATTTCTCCTCAACATTTATCAAGAATTTTGAATTTGAAGCTCGTTCTCATCCTTGTGTCAAATTATTTCTCCTCTCATCTACTTACCAATTGGAGATTGTACATTGCTTTACCACCATACCAAAATTATATGGGTACTTTCTGAAGGACCTCAACGTTGTAATGGGTTTGTATAGAAGGTATCAATTTAATAAATAAGAGAAGAATGAAGTTGTTAATATTTAGAAGAAAATTTCTACTTCACAACTCTCTTCAATGGACCAAACTCTTCAATAATCACCAATAGAAAGTTAAATATTTTGATAATCGTTGAAATTAGGGTGCAAAAAGTGTTTTCCTCTTAACTTAAGATTTTATTTTATAGGTTTTATGGCTCAAGACACTTGTCCAACTCATGCAAAAATATAATTTATTAAATTACTAATTACATATTATTCATCCACCCATGTGTCACTCACATGCACAAGTGCACAAGTAATTACTTATTTTAAAATATTATACGGTGATTTATCTCCCCCCAACTCCCACATTTTCTATTTTCACTCTTAAATGTCCCTTTAATAACCTCATTTACTATTTGAATGGGTACACATGGATTTATTAATTTAACTACTTATTAACTCTCTTTAAATTTTCTCAACCCACTTTTATTTTCCCACACTTCTTTTTAAATTTAAATTCTTATTCTTGTTTCTTCTCCTTGATTTGTGGGTGCCCTAGTAATTATTTTTAGTTAATAAAAATTATTTTATTTTTATTTCATGCATATTCCTAGATTTTATTTATTTTCTCAGTGACTTTTAATTAACTATTTCATTTCTCTTTGTTATAAGATACTCAATAATATATATGTTTAATCATACCACTATCCATATATTTAATTTTTCCTTTATGTTACAATTCATAATCTATATGATCATTTTTCTTATGTTAAACAAAATTTACATGCAAAAGCAATCATCTTTTATATGTTTTAATCAATCTTCTTTCAAAGTATACTTGATAATTTATAATTGATACCAAAGGTGTCATACTTCTCCATGCCCTTTAAGAGTGATCATTCAGTAAGTACCAAGAGTGTCATGTCTACGCTTTCCCTTCAAGCATCCATTTTTTTTGGTGGGGAAAATGGTGCAATTGTTGAGAACCTATTAACTCAACCTTTGTATCCCTTGTTGAGAGACTAGATATCATCTTATTGGGCAGCCCTCATCTAAATCTTGTGAGTGACTAAAACTACAACCTACCCTCATAATAGCATGCAACCTCTAAGTAAAAGTGTCACCATTTTTTTAACTCGGGTCACAGAAATGAGTGCTACTAGGTGGAAATAGGAATGTTTTTCATCCTCTCCTAATCGTAGCATGTAAAATTCCATACAACCCCATTACCCATATGTGGACTTATTAGCAATCATATTCCATTTTCCTGCACACTATAATCACCACATCAAATAGTTATATAATCAAAATTAAAGCATAGCATTAACCGTTTAACATATTATAATACCATGAATCAATTCAAAGTCTAATATAATGTTAACACAATCCCACATCAATATACATTTATGATTTCTTGTCACATTAGGAAAACCATAAGTAACATATGCAAGTTAATGTATCTAACATTTTCATTTCAAAGTGTCATATTCATATGAGTTGATAATGTGAGTTATGCCATATTAATCTATTTTAATCCATCCATGTTATCATCATTAAATATTTGAATGAATCCATTTAAAATCATCACTTTATGTCAACCGGATAATTAAAAGTTTGAGTTTCATTATCAAAGTACAAGTCAATAAATTGGGTCAATTATAAACAAATGTCCTCAAATAATAAGATTCAATATGTCAAACAAGTAAAGACAAATAAGGCATTATATACACCCCCTCTCCAAGAAACTCTATCCCAAAGTTTTGGAATAAATATTGAAACTATCACATATTTCAATTGTGTCCTCTGAAATAGTAGAAATGAGATTATAGTTATCCCACTAGACCTTTACCTGACCTAACAAGTTACGTTGAAGTTCTCAACTTCATTTGTCAAAAATGTAGATGGGTTCATCCATTGGAGCCCCTTTGTCCAACATCTACAAATAACTTAAATCAATAACATGTGAAGAGTCTAAAATATAATGACATAACACAGATACATGAAAAACATGCATATGTTCTAATGGTTATGGAAATGAAAGACAATAAGAAATGAGCCCATTTATTTCAAGAATTTCAAATGGCCCCACATATCATGGCAACAACTTAGCTCCTTTACCAAACTTAATTGAACTCTTTAGCAATCTCACTACAAGAATACTTCATCTCCAACTTTGTAACTTCTATCAATTATAGGTGCATTCACATAACTCTTATGTTCATCTTGTGCTTCTTTCAATCTTCCCTTAATCATTTTAATTTTTTCTTCCATTTCTTGGATTACTTTCGATCCAATCAACACTCTATTCTCTAGCTTATCCCAACTGAGAGGTGTCCTACATAATCTATTGTACAAAAATTTAAATGGTGTCATCTTGATTGAATTTTGATAACTATCATTATATGCAAATTCAACAAGAGGTAAAACCTCTTCCCAGTGTTTTTGTTGATCCATTACATACATTCAAAACATGTCTTCTAAAATCTGATTTATTATTTCAATCTATCCACCAATTTGTGGATGGTATGCCATACTAAAATTAAGTTTTGTTCCCAATGCTTCCTGGAAACTTATCCAAAATCTTCTCGTAAACATTGACCCTCTATCCAAAATTATCTTCTTTGAAATTTTGTGCAATCTTACTATATCATTGATGAACTCTCTTGCAATATACAATGTTTAATAAGTAATCTTTATTGTGATAAAATGTGCACTTTTGGTTAAAGTACCAACTACCACAAATATAGAATCGTGTCTCCTCAATGTCATAGGTAATCCAACTAAAATCCATTGATATTACTTCCCATTTCGATTCTAGTATTCCATGTGGTTGCAACAATCTTGCTAGGTGCCAATGTTCAACCTTCACTTGTTGACACTCAAGCTATATAGTTACAAAAATAACTATGTATTTTTTCATTCCATTCTAAAATAATAATGGTCTTATGTCCACACTGATCTCCTTGATTCTTGGATGAGCCATATAAACTACTATGTGACCTTATCTTAATATTAAATTGTGAATTTCATTGTTTGGTGGTACATAAATTCTTCTATAAAATTTTAGTAAACCATCATCGTCCAATGTGAATCCTTCATATTTCAAAATTTTCATTACTTCATTCTCTAATTCTTATTTAACTTCTTTGAACCATTTGTCTTCTAATTGTAACTTCAATATCCTTTTTTGAAATTTCATCTTCAATGGAAAAATTAAGAAAATAAGTGGCTTACAACTTAAAGCATCCACCACTCTAATTATTGTTCCTTTAATGTATGATATATCGAAATCATACTTGGTTAGTCATCCTTACCACCTCCTTTGCCTAGAATTTAAATTACTCTATGTAGATGTGTTGAAATGCATGATGATTTTTCTTCGAGTCAAGTTTTCTCCCAACTAGATATTATCTCCAAATTCTTAATGCATGAACTATCATCACAAGCTCCAAAGAATTTGTCACATAAAAATTTTTCGTGTGGTTGAAGCTTTCTCGAAGCATAGATAATAACTCTACCTTATTGCATTAATACTCTACCTAATCCTTCCTTCGACGCATTTATGTGTACACAAAAATCTTTATCAATATTTGGTACCTTCAAAATAGGAGTTTCCAATAATTCCTTAAGTTTTTGAAATGCTTCTTCGCATCATTTTGTCCATATAAATTTATTTTTCTTCTTCTATAATTTATTAATAGGGTTTGTAATCTTTGAAAATCAAAACTTCTTCTTTTTTTCCTTGGAAAAAAAGCGTAATTTTATTACTTTTAGAAACAAAATTACATTATGCATATACACTTTAAAAAATGGTGTATTATGTTACATTGTAGTCTTATAGTTGTACGCTATCTGTTGCATTTCATGAATGCTTCTGTATGCTTCTTTGTCCTGTATAGTATCTGGATCTGGTTCTGTTGTAGATGCTTATGTGGTCTTTATATACTTTGTTTTGTATATAGTGTGCAAAAAATATATACATAGATTGTAGTTGATCGGTTGACAAAAACAAGAAACTCTTGTTCTTCAAAGTGTTGTTCAAAAACTGATTGTTTGCTCCAAAAACGAACTGTGCCAATATTCATTTGTTTGTTCATTATGGTACTCAGTTATTTTCCGCTGGCCCATAACCATGTTAATCCCCTCTTTCGACCTCTGGTCTGCTTCTTTATTGTTTTCCCTGTAGACATGTTGGCAATAAAAAATGTCAAAATTTGTTTGCAAATGTTGTATATCTTCCACCAATATAGAAAGTCTTGTGATTAAACATCTTTGAGTGCCTTTTATCCAGTTTATAACATTTAAAGAATCCCCATAAACTTTTAGTATTTGTCTATGGAAAAAACAATGAGCAGTTTGAGACTCATAAGTTCTGCATAATTGTTTGTTCTTGATCTGAGGCCATAAGTCAAGATAAAATAGTGTGTGGGGGTAAGGTAGAGGAGTCCTCCCCCTCCACAAAGATCTTGTTGTGAGGCTCCATCAAAAAATCCCCAGGGGGAAGTCCTATCGATCACTAACTCTTGTGTTCGTCTTGTGGGAGGACTAGTTTTTTGTGAGGAGAAAGAGGGCAAGAGAAATACTATTTGCTACCGAGATCTCATGGGAGAGTGTTAATCCTTTGAAAATGAAGGAGTTTTGGGCAAGCCAAACGCCCCAAATAACCAAGAGAGGAAGAGATTTTAAGTGTTTGTATTTATTGTTATTCCACCAAGTATGCCAAGAGTGCTCCAAGTCCCTTCCTTCCCACATGCACTGTAGATTTAGCAACCTGGAAACTTCCATCCAAACTTTGTTGATGTATCTGCATTTTAAAAAAAGGTGGATTGAAGACTCTCCTTCAGATTTGCAAAGTGTACACCAACCGGGCCCAACAAAATTCTGTTTCTGTAGATTGTCCCAAGTTGGGACCTTATTTTGAAGGACATTCCACATGAACAGATGGGTTTTAGCTGGGCTTTTTATCTTCCATAATTTACTCCACCACCATACTAACTCCTATGTACTCAGTTCTGAATAGCATTTTAAATAACCCAATTTGGGAGAGTAGGACCTAGAGGGGGCAGGGTCTCAAATTAATTCATCCTTAGTGTCTGAAAGTCTAATCTGTGCTAACTTTAGGCAGTGGATAAATTTTTCCAATTCTCGTTTTTCTTCTTCTCTAAACCCCAATTTGAAGGGATCCTTCCATCCCTGGGACCAGAGAGTAGAACATCTGGGGTCCGCTAAGGATCTTAGGAAAAGGATATCCCTAGAGTGTAAAGATTGAATTAACTGCTCAGTAAGTGATTCCCATCACTTCTTGGCCAGGGATCCGACCCTATTCTGAATAGATTACCATTTCCAATTTTCCAAGCTAAACCATTTTTAATGAGGAAAGGCGTTTAATATGGCTTTCCAGATCACCGATGCTCCCTTAGTTGTTTTTGGTTGACTTATTATCCAAGCCTCAAGAGATATTGGTGCAATGTACTTCTGAATGATAACCTTAGTCCAAAGACTAGAAGTATTTATAAGACGCCACCCCCCCTTTGTTGCCAATGCTTTGGAGAAAAGGAAGATGTTTTTCAATCCCGACCCACTCAATGCCTCTACCAGCGGACCCAAGGGATTACATCTGACTCCTTTTTCCCACTCCAAAGAAACTTTGAGGAGATTTTCCTTAATGCATCCAGAATTCCTTTAGGTATCCAAGAGAGGGACATCCATTATACAGGGATAGATTCCAAGAATAATTTTACCAAGACCAATCTCCCTGCTCGTGACAACCACCGGTTACTCCAAGTATTTAGTCTTTTATCCAGTTTTTTCAAGAACCACTTCCAATCTTCTTTCCTATAATCGTTGGGTTTTAGATTAAAACCCAAGTACTTTAGTCCATCATCTAAAGTCCTTCTTTCGAAAGGAAAGAAAGTATAGTGAGCTAGCTCTTCTTCTTTTGATAGAAGGAAAAGAGTGAGCGACGATTTTCGGTCATTTAAATGCATCCCTGTTGCTTTTGATAAAAGTGAGAGGATGTCCCTTAGAGTCTCAACCTCCCTTCTAGACCCTCCACTGAATAGTAAGACATCATTCACAAAAAGAAGATGTGTAAGAGACAAAGCCTATGTGATTTTGATTCCCAAAAGATCACATGTAGTCTTAGCGTATGTAAGTGCTCTGTTGAGTCCTTCTGCAACCAAAAGGAAGAGGAGTGGTGACAAGGGGAAGCCTTGTATGAGCCCTCTTTTAAGAGTAAAGAAAGGTGATGTCGAGCCATTTATTAAGACCCCAAAGGATGTTGAAGTAAGACAGCTCATGATCCAAGTAATGAAAGGAACTTCAAAGCCTAGGTGAGTCAATAATAACCGAATATACATCCAACTAACTCGATCATAGGATTTTGAGAGATCTATTTTAAGCATTGCCCCATTTAATTTCCTGGTCTTCATACTATGTAATCCTTCTTGTCTCTAAATTCATCCAGTGTCTTTGAATTCTCCGTTTTGGGGATGAGAGAAATAAAGGTGGAGTTGAGTCTCTGAGGGATACGACCTAAAATCCTTGTATCCCCCACCATTTTTAGCAGATATGTTCCTATACTCTCATATCATCCTAGGAAGAATTCAATGGTCCAACCGTCTGGGCCTAGACTTTTATCTTTTTGGAAACTGTGCAATACTTCTAGAAACTCTTTTTTTGTAACTTCTTCCATCAAGTAACGATTTTCTTATGCTTCCACGAATATGGGAAAATATCGTGCCACTTTGACAACTTCCTCTATTGTAGCTTGGCTATCTGCTTTAAAGAGATTCTGGAAGTGGTTTTTTCCTTGTGTTGACATTCCTTCAAAAGAAGTTTCCAAGTTTCTGTCTCGATCTTTTAAATGCCAAATATGATTGACGTTTTTTCTTCCTTTGGCATAGGTTTAGAAGAACTTTGTGTTTTCATATCCACTTTCCAACCATATAGCTCTGTTTTTTAATCTCCATGTTTCTTCTTTTTCCTTGATCAGTTTTATCCTCTTTTTCTCCAATTGTAGTATTTTGAATTTTGACTATGTTGAGCTCAGAAGGACCCCTTCATCTTCTGAGAACCTTTTTAGTTCAAATTCAATTTCTTTTAACTCCTTGTCCTCAAGTTTTCTTTTTTGGATTGCCCAAGGTTTTACTTTTTCTTTGATTCTTTTCATATTTTCAGTACACTGAAAAGATGTTGATTGTGTTAAATCTTGTCAGAAGGGTATCTGGTCCTCCTTTATCATCTTCAAAAATGAGTCATCTTCAAGCCAAGTATTGTTGAATTTAAAAGGGTTCGTTGGTTTCTCAGAACCCTGTCTAAGCTCCCAGAACATGGGATGATGATCTGACAATCCTCCAAATCCTATCCACTACTTGATAGTAAAAGGGTTGTTCAGAAGAGAATCATTAATTAGAAAACGATCAAGCCTTTTTGTCACTCCATCGGTTCCGATCTTGTTGTTTTTCCATGTCGATTTGAGAATTAAAGGATCTAGATCTCTTAAATTGGAATCTACAAACTTATTGTCAAAGTAATCAGCCAGCAGATCGGGCCTCGCATTGTCCCCCAAAACTTCAGAAGGACCCAAGGAGAGATTCAAATCCCCTCCTAAAATAAGAAGATCTTTAAAGAACGATTTTTTGAGGAGAGTGTCCCAAAAAGGTTTCATGTTCAGATAAGGTCCATAAATATTAAGCATATGGACTGTCTCCTTTAATTCTAAGAAAAAAAACGTAATCCCAATTCCCGAGTCCAAACCCCAAGAGTTGATAACTTGTACTTTTAGAGAGTTCCATCATGTGGCCAGTCCACCGGATCTGCCTGAAGCATCTACCAAAGTGAAAACCCACCCAGGTAGTAAGCGCTCCAGACTTGTTTTTACCTCCTCCCCAACTCCCAAAGTCTCTTGAAGAAGCAGAATGTTTGGGTGTTCTATGTAGACCACCCTTTTTAGGGCGTATTTTTTGTGGGCTCCTGCCAAACCCCTGTAGTTGAAAGACATAATCTTCATACCAGAACCTTGCTCTTGGGATTCGCTGCTCTAAGTGCTCATTCAATAGATTGTTGGGTTCCAGACAAAAGATCTAATATGGCCTTTGATTGTGCTTTAGAAATAAGATATTTTCTCCCTCATCCTCCCCTATCCAAAGAGGAAACTTCATCCTTTCCCAGTCCACCTACGCCTTTTGTCTGAGATCTTAAGAAATATCGGGTAGAAGAAGACCCCAACGACTAGGAGGAGGAGGAAGAATTTTCTTCAAGAAGGCAAAGACGTTTAGAGGGGGGTGGGGATTCCAAAATAGGAGGATCTTTGGATATATCTAGTCTGGACTCGGGACAGTTTATGGAGATAGTGTTAAGAGATAATTTTTTCAAAGCCTTCGTCCAATCAGTACCCTCTAAAGACAGATTATTAACAAGGAGAAAAACCCGAAGACAGAGTTTTTGAAATGTCATAGATTGGTGAGGATGTGCTTGTATTCTCCAGTTCCCCTTCTGCAGTCCTTTCATGGGGTGGTGAGTGATCTAGTTGTTCCTTTTCATCTGTAACCTTTGTGGAGAGTCTCGGTTCCGAAGAGGGTGGAGTATCCTTTCATGTGATTACCTCTTGCCTCCTGCTGTAAACTGGGGAGGAAGAATTTAATTTTTCCCTGTAATAAGTACCACCTCTTGTTCTTAAGGGAAGGTGGCAAGAATCCACAAGGTGCCCATACTTATGACAACGCCGGCATATGAAGGGTTTATTCTCGTAGTCCAGTAGTTAAGTATGTGTATAACCCTTCCAAGTTAGATCAATCTCCTCTCCAACACCTTCTCTAACATTAAGATTGACCAAGATCCTTGCAATTTTCCTTTGTTTTGTCTTTTCAAAGGAGAGTTCTGCTTCCAAGAAATCCCCCAGGAAATTTCCAATAGCTTTGGAATAATCTAGAGACTAGAACTGTAGAGGAAGGGCCGGCAATCGAACCTAAACAGGGATTTTATCCATTTTCTCCCTGGAAGCATCAAAAAGGGGACTCCAAGGTTTTAGCAAAATAGGGGAAGAATTTATACTCCAATTTTTCCCCAACACCCATTTTGCATCCTCTAGCTTGTTAAATTGGAAGGAAAACCAATTTCTACTTAATTCAATAACTTTTGGAGCATATCCCAGGTCTTCTTTCCAAACCGACTTTGTCCAAGAAACTATGGTTTTGAGGGCAAAGAATCTACCACTGGCTCTCCCCACCAGAGTCTAGTTCACCATCTACACCACATTTTTCATTCTGACTTCTTTCCCAAGTAGCAGATTGCCCACTTTCCCTTTAGAGGATGGACCTTTCCTTTTCCTTTTTTGGCATCCTCTGTGGAAACCCCTATCGTCCCACGAATCCTATGGGGTAAAATTTGTGGAAGGAGCCCTTTTGTCTAGTGGGAAACCCCGTTGTTCTTCAACATCCAAATGGGCCGAGATAAAACCCTTGGATGAGGGGTGAAACCTCTAAGAGTGTAAGAGACCTGTCCCCTTGCAACTAAGGTCCAAACCTCTGTTTTCA
Organism: Picea glauca; assembly: GCA_000966675.3. Lineage (NCBI taxonomy): Eukaryota > Viridiplantae > Streptophyta > Pinopsida > Pinales > Pinaceae > Picea > Picea glauca. The sequence continues at coordinate 10,101 of JZKD02S1917033.1, forward strand.
CAAGACCGTGCTCCTACAAGCAATGAACAACTTCTATCGGGTTCAAAGCACAAAGGTGGAGAGGTACGTTGGAAAAATTCTTCTTCCTGTGTAAGCCAGTCTAAGGCTAGGTCAACGGGCAAGCCGGGAACAGAGAGGATTTGATGCCAGATAATCGAAAAAGGTGCAAAAACAGTCTGTGAAAGAGTCTGCTCCATGTGGGGAAGGAGAGGGAGACGGAGGCTCGGGAGACGTGAGTTGGCCAAGCGGCGAAAAACCAACTATCGAGAGCCCCAATATTGGGTCAAAACCGTAGATGGTGGAAAGTGGGGTCGTGAGCTCATTCTCTTTGTCCATGGATAACTTTGATGATCCACGTCCACAAAAATCTCGGGAGAAAAACGACAGGGGGCACTATTGAGACCGTTATGGTTTAGCAGGAGCGGACTGAGAAATGGCACCGTTCTTAGTAAAAAAACAAGGGGTAAAAAGAAAGATTGGTCATCATTAGTCAAAGTGACCGGAGAAAATTATCCGCAATCTCGCGCCTCAGTGCCGAAAAAAACCGCAGACTCCATCTCCCTCCCCATTTTGCTTCCACAAAACTTCTATAATATATTTCCAAACCCATAAAACTATGTACTTCATGTACGTCAATACGTGTCTCATTCCATAATTTCTTCTATTTTCGTTGGGTCTAGCATAATTCCTTCCCCTTAAATTATATGTCCTGTGTAATGAATATTTGATTTTTAAATTGAGTGTTTAGAGAGTTTTTCATATAAATTATGCTCTCTAAGACATTGTAATACTTGTCTTATATTTTATTCATGTTCCTTTGGTGTTTGAGAAAATATCAAAATATCGTCCAAAAACACTTGCAAAAACTTATCAAGGCACTGTTGAAACACTCCATTCATTAAATTCATAAATACTCTTGGTGCATTCATCAATCCAAAGGGTAATACAAATTCATAATGTTAAAAACACATCTTAAATGTTGTCTTATGAATATATTATTCCTTTATTCTCATTTAATAATATCTTGATCTTAGATCTATTTTAGAAAACACTTTTGCTCCTTTCATTTGATCAAATAAATCAGTGATACTAGGAAACGGATACTAATTCCTTATCATTGTTTTGTTTAAATGTTAATAGTTAATACAAAGTATCCATGATCCATCTTTCTTCTTTATGAATATTACAAGTTCTCCCCACAATGATATACTCAAATATATATATCCCAAATCCAGAAGTTCTTGGAGCTACATCTGCAATTATCATAACTCTGGAGTCATCATGCAATAAGAAGCCTTTACAATTGGTTTTGTTCTTAGTTTAAGTTCACTCTTATGCAATAGTCTAAGTAATTCCTCTGGAAACACATCTAAAAGCTCCAAGAACATCGGATACTATTGTATACTTATTGTGTTTTCCTTCTTGTTCATAGTCATTACAACATATAATTTATATTATTCTCTTACTTTTCTTCAATTGTAATGCTAAAATGAATCTTAAAGACACTCCTCTACCAATGCTTAGATTGGCAGTTATTCATCGTTGCATGAATTATGTATAATTTATCCGAGACACCAAGTGTGGTTCAACTCTACTCCCAACTAACTCCACTCTATGCATGCAAACACTCCCTCTAAAAATGTGATCCTCCACATGTCCAACACCTCCCCTTAGGAGGATGGGTCTGACCGACTGAGAACAAATATATGTACTCATCTGTTGTGATATGGTGGCCTTTGATTCCCGGTGGATCACCTCTAATTACTCATCATTATTCCCCTTGGCACATCCCTTCGTCCTGCTACAGGTCTCAATGTACTAGCTATTCTTTATACGTGTATTTGTCCCCCTGAACCTAAAGGCCTCATTGGTCTAAATTGACCACCACCCTCTAGTTCCTCCTCAACTATTATAGCCCTCTTAACTTCCTAATGCAAAGTATGGAGCATCAATATCCTAGCCATAGATTTGATGTTATTGTTCAACACATATACAAATTTGTTAACCCACAACTTTTTTGTGTTCAAATGTGAGACATAACTCAACAATTACATAAACTTAGCCTCATATATAGGTACTAAACTACCATTATACCTTAATGATTTAAACTCATTCAACATCCTTTCATTAAATTCTTCTAAGATGTAGTGTTCTCTAAAATACGTCTCGAATAGTTCCCATAAAATTTCATACACATCCATCCCTAATTGTGACAATAGGGTCTTCCATAAAAGTGAATCACTTCCCTTTAGATAGAATATACACATATGCACCTTAAGAGTAGAGATGTAATCCCTCAAAGTAAAACGCATTTCCATGTTTTCCAACCAAGATTTATCCATCTGTCCATCCGTAGAACCCCATTACTCTAAAAATTTATTTTTTTCCATCTCTCTATGTACATGGTTACTTGCAATATTTTGCAATCTTTCAACATGCATTGAAGCTCCTCCCTCTTCCATTTCCAATTTGTTCATTAATGTATCTAACATCCTTTGCAATGAATGTATCATGATTATCACATATCCAGCAGGTACATGTCTTGGTTCTTGAACATGTTCATCTTCCCTTGGCGGAGAGTGCAAAGGTGTAAGCTATAGTAGAGGTAGACGTGCGCCTCAATCTCTATTTATCTTATCTCTCCTTCCTCTTTTTTCCATGTTTACCTAGCAGGAGAACACAATTCATATTTGATTAAATTAATTTGGTTTTTTCTATAAACATTACTTTTTTTAATGTGAAAAATAGTAAATGGTTCCAAAGCCCTATAGTTTTGAACTTTGCTCTAATACCACATGTAACACCCCTATAGATGTTAACTTCTCAAATTACATAATTGTGCAAGTTACACAATTAGCAAAAAGTTTCAAGTGTAAAATTGTGTAGGTTATGCAAGCTATGTCAAAGTTACATAAGACATTTTTTTTAAACAACATAGTTAACATATTGTTCCCTTTATAGGAATTAGACTAATTAAATTTGTCGATGTAACTTTGGATTTCATACTTCATAGGATTGGAAATACAACCTAATCATTATATTCGATATTATACAACCATTCTCACATTAAAATAAATTATTAGGCTCACTTATTCTCAAGTAAATGTTTTATGTCTAAACTAGATTATATCATATATTTATAGAATACATAATCCAATCCACATGTTTAATAGTAACATATTGTTTAATCTAAAACTCCATAGAATTATATTTACATATATGATACAAATACATTCCAATTATTCAACATTACTGTCATCTATATTCAAAATCCATAAGATCATTATTATTCATTTAACTTCTCCTTCGTACACCTCATCAACTTAGGCTGATATTTCCTTTGTAAGATTCAAATTGTAATCATACTTCATAAACCATAAAGGCGATTTTATGCTAACGATCCAAATTATTTCATTTGAATATGTGAAGATAGAATGAATACGAGTTAGTTAAGTATAAGTCTCCCTTCACGCTTCCATATACCAATGGTTCTATAAACTAATCCAAAGTGTTCTGATTAGTTGTTTGCAACCATAATTTAAAAATAACAATATGTTTTACTGATAACCTAAAATGAAAATGGAAACCAATTTTCCTTTGTGCACATGAATCTAGAAGATTCGTTCGGTAGATTTCCTCCATTCGCAAACCAACAGAAAGTATAACCATTGCGCACAAGGATACAAGGATTCAATAGATATAATTTTATCAATTCATAAACCAATAAAATATGAAAACAAATGCACACAGAGTTCAGGGGATTCAGTTGGTATAGTGCAACTACATATTTGAAATTGCAATGGCTTATTCTCAAATTCACAATCCAAATGAATAGAGAAGCAATGGTGTATATGGTAAAGATCGATGAAAACATAATTGCAATTAAATTCTATGATATTAACTAGGGTCATATAAAAAATTTATGTTTATGAAGGTTGTGCATATTCAAAATTATATTATCATTGAAAATAAAAATAATACTTTTTAGAATTGAAATGTAAATGACAATAAATCAAACATATTTTCATACCTCCTCATTGCAGAAACCTTCAATTTGAACTTCGTTCTCCTCTTTTCATCAACTTACATCGTCTATTAGTTGACCACCCTACCAACTATTCTTCTCCAAAGGCTCCTTAGCTACAAAGGGATTGTATAGAAGGTACTAATATAGAAAATAAGAAAAAAGTGAATTTGATAAGCTTGAGAAAGAAATTCTCACTTCACAATACTCTTCAATATACCAAACTCTTCAACAATTACCAATAGAAAGTTAAGTATTATGACAACCGTTCAGCATTAAGGTGCAAAACGTGTTTTCCTTTTAGCTAGAACTTTCATTTTATAGGTTTTGTGGCTCAAGTCACTTATCCGACCCATGAAAAAATATTATTTACTAAATTACTAATTACCTATTATTCACCCACCCATGTGTCACTTACATGTACAAATACACAAGTTATTAATTTTATATATATAATGATTTATCCTCACCAACTTTCACATTTCCTATTTTCACTCTTAGGTGTCTCCTTAATATTCTCCTCATTTCTTATTCTAGAGGGTGCACATGGTGTTACTAGTTTAGATATTTGTTAACTCTCTTGGACTTCTCCCAACCGAATTTTCTTGCACACTCCTATTTGAATTTCAATTATTGTTCATCTTTCTTCTCCTTGATTTGTGGGTGCACTAGTATTTTTTTTTAATTTCATGCACATTCCTAGAATGTATGTATTTTCTCAATGATTTTTAAGTAACTAATTCATTTATCTTTGTTACGAGATACTCGATAATTTCTATTTTCAATCGTACTAATATTCATTTAATTAATTTTTCATTTATGTTACAATTCATAATCTATATGATCATTCTTTTCATATTAAATAAAATGTAAATGCTAAAGCAATCCTCTTTCATAAGTTTTAATCAACATTCTTTCAATGTATACTTTCAATTTATAACCAATACCAAGGGTTCCACACTTCATTCTCTTCAAGAGTTACATTTCATTAAGTGTCAGGGGTGACATGTTTATACATGCCCTTCAAGCATCCAAATTTCTTAGTGGGGGGAATGGTGTCACTATTTAGAATCTACTAACTCAACCTTTGTCACCTTTGTCGAAAAACAAATGGTCACTGAGGAATAAATATACCACCTTATTGCACACCTCTCAACTAATAATGAGTGACCGTATCTGTGACCTACCCTCACGACATCGTGCAATCTCTAAGTAAAAGCATCACCATATTTTAAACCTATATCATGGAAATGAATACTAGTAGGTGGAAACAAGAATGTTTTTCCTCATCTCCTAATGGTACCATGTACACTTCCATATAACCCCAATTATCTATATGTGGACTAATCGAAAAGCATGTTCTATCTGCCTACACAAACTATAGTCAATGCATCAAATAGTTCCATAATCAAAATCAAAGTATTGCAATCTCATGTCAATATACACATGTGGTTTCCTATCACACTAGGAAAACCATCATTAGCGTCTGCAAGTTAATGTATCCAACATTTTCATTTCAAAGTGTCATATTCATATGGTTTGGCAATGTCATGTTAGAATATAATGGATGTGCTCGTTTCACCATTGACAATACCCTTGTCACCCAACCATAGGCCGAAGCCACCCTCCGAGTACCTTAACCTTGACAGAGAATCATTCTAGAAGCAAACCCTAGGCTAGATAGCCAAACAAAGGGTAGTGCACATTTCCCCAAAGATAGCGCATGTTAAGAACCAAATATCAATATAGCCTAGAAAAACCTCAGAAAAAGTACTCAACGCCTTGAAAAAGAGATAATTTCATATAATAAGCCTCTTCGAGGAGGCAACCTCCTTTTGCCCCACTTAAATGTTCAAGTACAAGATTATTCAAAATGAAAATGTCTCCTTGGTATATATAGGAGACTGGGAGGTATAATTACAACTAATCGCCTAAAGCCGACATAAATAAAATAACATTACTAATATAATATGCCCCAATTAAGGGGTAATGAGCCGATATTAGGGCTTAACATGCCCCTCCCCTTGAGACAAGTGTTGTCTGCAACGCTTGAGTAACTATGGATGCTT
>JZKD02S1917034.1:8764-23989 GCA_000966675.3 Picea glauca
GAAGTCAATATGTCAACGGTTAGAAATTGATGGAGAGGAGTGAACTTCTGAGATCAGCAAGAAAATTGCTGTTAACATAGACAATCTGAACGAAGAAGACGAGGGTTACGTGCCTCCGTTTTCATGGTGGAAGTTGTGTTTGTTTGGGTTTGGATTTCTCATAAGCATAGCGTTTCTGGATCCCGGGATTCTCGAGGGGGATTTGCAGGCAAGAAAAAGTTTTATGGGTAACGCAATTTGGTCATTGAATTCAATTAGCAGCATTCAAGCCAGGTGACAAACAGGTGGTGGGTTTTATAAGGTGTGGACAAAACGAAAAAATTGAAAGATGGCGCGTCTTTAAACACACGTTTCGTGCAAAAAACTGGAAAAACTCAACTCAGTAGTTATCGTTGCAACTTTGCTTTTGCTTTGGATTGTGGTTGATTTTAAGATTATTTAAGTTATTTAATATTAAAAAAATTTTAATGAAAGTGATCCATTGTAATATTACTCAAATCATCTAATTTTTGAAAAACTATTTAACAAAATTTTACAATATAATTACGCAAAATTGAATTTTGGGTTATTAACTCTATCTTCAGATTTTATTAAATGTAACTCCACATCATTTTTTAACTATTCACTGCAATTTGTTACCTAATTCTCACACAATTACTATTTTTTTTGTTGTCTTTTTTTTCTTGTTGTTATTGATCAATCAAGGTCGTACTTGTTCGGTACGAACTGTTGTTGTTACTCAATGATGATGATAATTAACATCTACTAAAACTTAAACTTATGGCCGATCCCAAATTTTAATCTGTTTCTAAATTTGTTAATTTTAACGATGTTTCTAAAATATTAATACGCTAAATAAATAAATCAAAAACTTTGAGTATGTTCCTTTTAAAATTTCCTATCTCATGCCAATTCTGTTTGTTTTCCATGAATATCTTACACCAATTCCGGCTCCTGTATGACGCAATTTCCTGGCCACAATCTCATTGTCCCTTTTGACTTTTATTTTTCAATATCTCATTATCTCTCTTTCAATTTTGACTTTTATAATATCGATGGTTGCCACAAAACCCACTATAACCATCAGACTTGTGAGCTTTACTCTTCCATGTCCGCAGTTGATTTCTTTTGCTTTCACATATTCAAATTCTCCCCTTCGAATTTTTTTCCATGTCCGCAGTTGATTTCTTTTGCTTTCCCATATTCAAATTCTCCCATTTTGGAGACTAGAGCATTATGACATGATTCATGCTCTTTCTTTCTCATTTATCAACTTATCTTCGGGATCGATATTTAAAACTTTGGAAGGTTTTTTCAAGGATGTTGCACACAAAAGTTCTTATCAAATTTATGTTTTGCAAGATGCTTATATATTCATTTACTTTTGAGTAAGAGGAAGGTTTTTCTTTTTCCATATGCAATTTTGATTAAGAGGAAGGTTTTTTTTTTCATATGCAATTTTGATTAAATTTTTTTTTTTTTTACATACATATGTAATTTTCTCATATTTTTTATCCATCAAACTTATTATTATTAATTAAAATTAATATCTTCTATTATAATTTATTTAATGAATATCTTTTACCATAGTTTATTTAATAAAGGATGTTTTCTTTTTATTTCTGTGAAGTTTTTTAAGAACATTTTAAATTTGAATAACTGAACCATATTAATTGCAATTTATGTTTATTTTATATGGATTTTTCAATAATGTTTTTAATTAGTCCCATCAAATTTCATCACTACATTCCATTCAATTTAATGTAATGTTATGGGGTGTCATTTAAGAAACAAATTGAAATCAATGTTTTTAGTAGAAAAATTAGTGAAATTAAGTAGGACCAATGAATTGTTCAAGGAAAATATGTGAAATATGGTAGTGTAAAGTGAAATCTTACACATCCATATACACGCATGAGGTAAAATGTAAAAAATGGGAACAAGTAATAATATAAATAAAATCATATTTTTACTCCCACATTGTGGTAATGCAACTCCGTTTCTAAAAATTCAAACTTGTTAAGTTTTAATCATTAAAACTTATGACAATTCCAACATCTAATCCTCCCTCCTTAATCCCCCTCTTTATATTGTAAAAAGGGCTAAGGCAAAAACTCATGAACTTGACACTAAGCTAATGTTAGAATATAACATGAATGCATATATTTGAGGGTTGTATGTAAGCCATTTAATATGTTGAGTGAAATATGACCAAGATTATATGATAATGTTAGGTTAGGGGTTTGATGCCTAAACAAACTTAACCAACCTAGGGATGCTATGTAAGTAGTGTCCCCACTACTAAACCCATAAGATTTTTTTTTTTCATACCATTAAAATTAATGCATGCTAAAAACACTCATGCATATAACAAGAATTTTTTAAAACATGAATGCAACTAAAATAACATTCCCACATCAACATATAAATTGCTTAAAACTCAGATTTTATGCACATCAATAAAACCCATTACTAAAAGTAGAGAACATAGATAAAACACTTATCTTTTATCAACAAATATGCAACCGGTTGCAGGGGACATACATTCCTCCCAAATGTAGATTTTTTGCTCCAACTCTCAACAACAAATCACCCTTGAGCTGGGGCTACAAATCCAAAAGAGAGGTTGTCTCTATTGTCCACTCATAGCCCAATTTTACCCACATCAAATTGCTTTTTCCTACATCTATCCCAATCCTCTAGCTCTCTTCCCTTCATCTTGTACAACCTAAGGAATGGGATCCCCCTTCACTGCACACAATCCCTCAGGCCTTCACACTTCCCTCCAGAGCTCTAGCACATGTTGGTTAGGAATCTCTCTTGTTGGGGACTCTAGGGATGCTACTTGCCACATGAAACTCACAACAACAACTCACTACTCTAGGGAAAACTCTCACACATAAAACTCATTCTACAAGCCTAACAAACTGCTTCTTCATGCATTTATAGCTCCAACAATCTTCCCACAACTCCTACTATGGCCGCCTTCAAGCTCCAATACTCTCCCTTCTCTTGCTGCTCCAAAACCTTGCATGTAAAAACTTCCCACACTGGGCATTTGAGTTTCCCTTTTACCCATGTAAATTGAATCACATTCCCCAATGTTGATTGTACTCAACCCCCATGCTCTCATTAACTATGTGAAATGATTTTTCACACCCATACTCTTACATGTGTTTAATGATTGTGGCTTTGATACACTCAACAAGAAATTAGAAGGTTAATACAGATAATAATTTTAGAAAAGTGGGTTGGCACATGAATATTTCCCCCTTGGACCCCATCTTTTAGATTCTCCCCTCTCTTGTGGAAACTTATCCCCACATTACTCCATCTTCTGCAACATAGGTTACACTTTATTTTATTATTACGATATACAATGTTTACATATTACAAATTCGGGCTAGCGGCTCTACATCGTATTTACATTACATATTGCTAATCCCGAGATTAAAAACAAGGATGCTACAATATATCAATATTACGAGAGGTGATTAGATGAGAGAGTGGTATATGTGTATTTTTGAGTAGCCCACCTTGAGCTCCCATGATGTATTTGGTGTAGCTTCTTATGAATATATGTGACATTTATTATTATTTTCAATTACGTGTGTTTATAATATTGTACATATGCACCCATATGTGAAATTTAGCAATGAGTGTGTGGTTGTATGATGCATTTTTTTCTATACTATTGTTTGCACTCCATACATAAGCTTTTTAGTAGTTGCATGACTTTCTTTTCTATATAGTAGGGTCTGCATTTCTTGGTATATAAAAACATTGTTGTTAATCATGGATGATATCTAATGCCATTCTAGCATTCTTCAACGCCAACACCCTTAGTTCAAGAACTCCAAATTTTATGAATTTGCTATGAGAAGATGCATTGCTCTATACCAAAAACAAACATATATGAAACAATAATACTATTACATACGGTTCATCTTTTTTCAAATATTCTAGAAAATATTTTCTATAAACAAGGAGAAAATGACAAGAATCCATAATACATATTGTGTACATATTTTTGTTTAGTCTATTTAAGACTAAAGTAAAAAATATGAATATTGTTTTGTCTTTAGTGTTTTATTTTTGAAAAATATATATTAAAAATCTGTATTGCTGAAGTAATGCAAAAATGTGTACCACTAAAGTAATGCAAAAACAAAATTCTTAAAAGAGAATCTTCATCTTTTCATTATTTCAATATATACAAATATTAAAAAATTTAAAGTGTTAAACAAAATGGTTTTTTTTTTTTAATATATCTTTAGATCACACTAAATGAGGAAAAATTTTAAAAAAAATACATAAATGATAAAATAATATCAAACAATAAACATAACCCATAGATAAATAAAATGAATTTACCCTGTATAGTAATCTCTTGGAATGTATACATCATTTATAGGTCCAAACCTCTCAAACGGAATGCGAAGAGCCTCTTGGCTGCAAAATGATGGAAAGTGAACAATATAACATATTAGCAACAACTAAAAAATTAACTCAATTCACTGATAGTTAATACACTCTAAAATTAAAGGAAAAACTATAAAAATAAAAATTTTGATTTAATTCCCCAAAAATATTTTAAGGTATAATGAATAAGCTACATTAATTGATTCTTTTCAATCCCAATTAAACACACATTGATTTTAATATTCTCATTCTACAACAAAATAAAGAAACTTTGACATTCTTCAAACTGTGTAATAAGGACATACTCTTTAGTCATCATAAAAAAACTAGGTATTTGTATTGACAAACTTAGGAAGCACCTCTATTTAAGAAAATATTTTCGAAGGTAATTCCATATTTTCTACCTATTTTCAATAAACATAGTACAATGTTTAAAGAAGAAAGTTGTTTCTTGTTTAACACCCTTCCCCTATTAAAAAAAAAGGGACAAATTAAAATCAAGAAAGATGTTCACTAGAAGTTGTAATCTACTAGATTACACTTGTTAAATAATCATATTTATATCAAATAAATGGAATTACAATCATGGAAAAAACAAATCTCAACCTAAGAATTGGGCCGCATAAAAGTTATTCTCACAAATATTAGACCGCATACATATTGAAGTAGTTTCTTATATGTCAAAATTATTGATTATGTTTTGATTGTTAGCATTTGAGGGAACTAGAATTGGCCATAATGAAGTAGTAATCTAATTCTTGAAAATGATAAATAGGTTTAGCTTATCACAAAAAGCCTACTTATTTAGTAATGTAGTAAGCGATAACAACCACTTAACCAACAATATTCAAAAGATGGACATAATGTCAAATGTTAATATCCCAAAGAAAAACATCATTAAAAATTGATCTTAACCCAAATACATAACTTGTAATCTATCTAGAATATTGTTAAAACACTATAAAACTCTTCTTCTAAATCCATTTCTTCTTCATTTCATCATTATCTATTTATCATTTCATCATTATCTATTTATGGGCATATCTTGCATCACAAAGGAGGTGCGAGTCTCTTGCATGTATAATAACATGTGCCAATAATGAAATGACCCTCTTCTCTCTCAGCTCTCTACCATATTTTTTATAATAAAAGCTAAATGTTTTTCTCGAATATTGTTGAAACACTATAAAACTCATCTTCTAACTCCATTTCCTCTTCACTTCATCATTATCCATGACACTATAAAACTCATCTTCTAACTCCATTTCCTCTTCACTTCATCATTATCCATTCAAGGGAATTTCTTGCATCCTAGAGGAGGTGTTAGTCTCATGCGAGAATAATATGATGTGTCAATAGTGAAATGGTCATCTTCGCTCTCATCTCTCTTTTGATAATAAAATATATATTTTTTCCTTAAGGAAGTAGAGGCCTAATTGGATGATGAAATGGTTAAGTCTTTTTATAATTTAATTCATCTTTTTCTTTCTTCATGTATAACCAACTAGACCTACTTTTCCTTCAAACAAAATAATGAGTTTTGAAAACGAAACTTTCCAATATTTAGGAAAAAGGGAAATGACAATGTAGGTTTAAGTAATAAATGAATGTATAAATATGTTTATATTATTTATATAAAATATAAAAATATTTTTATTATCTATATTTTAATTTTAAATTAATGTTTTTTTAAGATGTTTAGTTGTTTTTTGGTTTATGGGATACAATGGAACTTAGGGTTGCATATGAGTGATAATTTTCAAGTCGATAACAATTTTCAAGTTGATAATAGTTTCTTTCATGAAGAAAAAATGAAAAAATGATTTTCAGGTTGTTTTTTTAAGAAGCATCTTATAATGTTTTGCAATAAAAAATGTATTTTCTTTAAAAGAGCATTTTATTGGGGTCTTGATGTTAGAAGTGTTCCTAGTTTAAAAATGTCGGGGGAATGATAATTTTCACACTACATCCTAGATCATTTTAATTTTAGCACAACCTTCTTAAGAACCAACAAAAAAGGTTGTACATTCTTCCGATCTTAAAACATTTCTTGTGAATTTACATCTTTCCTTTAAAACAATAATAGGAAAACTTCAATATATCATAATATTGCTATTTACCAACAAAAAAGGTTGTACATTCTTCCGATCTTAAAACATTTCTTGTGAATTTACATCTTTCCTTTAAAACAATAATAGGAAAACTTCAATATATCATAACATTGCTATTTATAAATAGATTAAAAATATTCAACATATCCAAATGATTGACAAAATCCACATATCTTAATAACAAATTAGATCCCAATTTTAAATAATTCATGCACCAAATGAAAATAAAACCATATACACAAAGGTCATTTTCTATCTTATTAAAATTGAGTGTCTTTCCCAAACCCTACATTCAACAAGTCACAACTTTCTTAATTCTTGATGGAATAAATAATATCATATCTAATTGGGAAGGTTAAAATATCAACCTTTCAAAGTAATGTATTCCACATTATTCTAAGGAATAGATTCCTATTGGAAATTCACAAAAAAAGGGTCTCATTGTCCCACGTTTTCATAATTACTTACTTTATTATACAAATTTGTTTTTTCCCCTCCCTAGTGCTATTATACTTGTTGGAACACATGCATGTTAATTCTGGAACATCTATTCTTGGAAGACGAGCAAATGGTGGATCTACATAATAGCACGATGCACAATTACAACACTATCAAAGTAAATTTTACTAATTATTTTAGCAACATATATGGCATGTATATTCAAAAAATTATACAATTACTAATTTAGTACATTTAATCACTAGATAAACAATGATGCAATAAGAAAGATGAATTTTAAATTACAAAGTATTCACATTAAATTCAAGGTGATTATTATTAAATTATTCAATCTATAATAGAATGTCATAAAGGATTAAGAGTTACTTCAATGATAAAAGGAAATAAAATTTCCGTTAAAATGATTTATTTATTAAAATTTTCTAGTTGGATTCTTTGGATGTTGTATAGGAAATTGGTTGAAATGTTATTAAATACATACAATAATACTTGAACATTCTCATTATCAATAGAGAGAAAAACATTTAATGCCATACTTCATTTCATTAAAAACAAATTCATACAAACAAATTCATACATGTGAATACATTAAAAAAGAAATAATTGTCTGTATTCCATGATAATTAAGTGACTAAGTTAAAATAGTCATATTACATTGATTTTATCCCAAAGTGTACTTCCTAACTTAAAAATCATCTGAAGTACTAGATATGACATTACACATATACTTTAATATCCTTCCTTAATACCCTTTTTTAATGGTCATATTAGACAATTGTTTGTCGCAAAAAACATTGTCAATTTAATTGGACCACGAAAATTGTAGAAATTGTCTAGAACTTATCTTTGAGTAGCACGAGCAATCAACAATGAAGTAAGGTTCACCATTTTTTATTTCGTTGTCACCTCTATGCACCACATGCTCTCTTTGATGTTGCCACAACACAAAATACACAGTTGACCGTAAACCCTTTATCCATTAGGGTTGAGAAACAATTCATAAACCATTTGATCCACTGACTCATTAGCTTGATTGGAGTTGATGATGGCTGGAAATTTCAGCCTACCTACCATCGATGAAGAAGTTGTTTTTTTTCTCCAATAAAAGAACTTTTTCTATGCTTCTGTAGAAAAATATATGAATGTTGAAAAACCAAGTCTTTTGAGCCTCCCTTGACTTGCAAAATTCCCAACCCGCCCATTGTATCTCTATCTAAATGAAATTACTCTTTACATTCATTTTGGAATTACACCAATCAAATTGAACTCCCATGGATAGCAATATTATGTATTGGTTTACTATGGAAACAATTTTTCCTTTACCGTCTCTAAAGGATTTCTTTCGCTCATCATATTTAGCAACACAATGCACTAATGAGTTTACCACATTAGCAAGTAAATGAAAATAATTTTTCTCATGTTTCTTCTTACCTTTCCCCATAACCTCTCCACTTGGTTTTTCCTCTCTTAGCTGAGGAAGCTCCTTCAACAACACATCTTCCAAAGTGTCCTAGCCACTTTGGTCTTAATTTTTTTAGTTCTTCCTACCAAAGTAGCATTGTTCATTTCTTGATTTGGTGTTATTTTAACCTCTTGATCAACATGTGTAGCTTTGACATCTACCACCTCCATCTCATACTGTTTTACCTTGCATCATGACTGATTTTTCAGCTTCCAACCAACAATTATCATTAGATGTCAAATTTTTTTTGGACAGATAAATTCCTAAATTTTAATATACAACCACATCTTTGCTTATCTTTACCTTATTAGTAGTGATATATAACAATCTATAAGAATTTAGATTGTTCTATTTAACCCAAAAAAACAAACTTTCTACATTTTTTAATCTAACTTAGACCTCTTGTTAGCTGAAATCAACACACATGCTATGGAACCAAAAAAATAACTTATGGTTCTCTCTTGGACCAAGCTTCATTTGTTGTTGAAGTACCACACTACCTTTGTAGGATTTCTATTGAAAGGGATAATTCAATGTGTATTGCTTCTCCCTAATATTTGTTTGGTACCACCATAGATTGCAACATGAATCTTACCATCTCAACAAGTGTTATGTTCTGCCGCTCCACAACCCCATTTTGTTGTGGTGTATATGAGAAGAAAATTGACATTAAATACCTTCCACCTTTATACTCTTCCAAGATCCTTTTCCATTGTATTCCTTAAATAAATTTAAATTCAAAAGATGCACCATATTTCTACTTCAAGAAATAAACCCAACATTTTGAAGGGGTGTGACTCATGGGTCGTGTTGGTTCACCTAAACGAATCGTTTGGGGAGCCAATGCCTATAAAGGCACAAGGGTGCACAACCAAGGGATGCATATTGGAAGAGAGAAAGATGATATTTTCATTTTTGAGGAAAGGTTAGACAAAGAGGGTCAAGCGCCCCCAAGGAGCCAAGTCACTCCACATGGGAGGACTTGCGCTTCCTTGAGGTGGATTCGATGGACAGAGTTGGGCGAGATTCTCTTGGGCCAATTTTGGGGAAATTTAGAAATGCAAGTCTATTAGAGAGATGTGTGCAGCAGAACTGAATCTATGAATTCTACGGAAATGAAGAGAAAAAAAGTCTGCAGTTGAGGGAACATTTGAGGTGCATCGTAGGAGGTTGCAGAGACGGTTTCGATAGAGAGTCTTGGGGTGATGAATTTGTTTATGAGTGTCTTGGTGAGGCAAGGTGAGTCATGTGACTCTGACGAAGTTGTAAACCGAGTTTATAGTGCTCATATTGTAACTATTTTGCAATAACAAATACTTAGTCAGGTGTTAGGCACAGTTCATGTAGCCCACACTATTTTTGTGTATGTATTTCGATTGTTCTTTTGTTGTTCTCTTGGCTTCTAATGTTCATGGATGTATGCTTAAATATGATTAAGTGTTAAAATACTAAAAATTGTCTAAGTATACAAGAGTCACATTAGTGTAGGAGTGTGACTTGTCGGTAGCCTAGAACAGAGTATGGGTATGCTCTAGGTGAAGAGGTATAGTTTAGACAAAATATTTTTGGTGTTTCCAAGTAGCCAAGTGAGAAACGTTGCGGTGTCGCACGCCCTCAAGAGGTGTATGATCTAAAGGCACAATATTGTGGGGATGTGACAGATGGTATCAGAGCATATTTGGCTCTTTGCCACTACTGCAGTCAGAACAATTGTGGGAGGGGGTGCACTTGTTGAGAAGATAAGTTGTTGCGAAGTCGGTTCGGTGGGAACGTTAGCAGACTTGGTGAAATGTTTAGTCGAGCGAATCGATTCATCGTAGACTTTGCATTAGACCTACGACAAAGGTTTGGTAGAGAGTGCGGTGAAAGGTTGGTATGGGTGCCAACATTTTGTAGGCCAAGAGCAGAGTTTGTGGTGAGATGAAGAACTTAAACATGGTGGGTGATCGCATAATCACTGCAGAGTTCATTGTAGAACTTGTCTCAGACTTGATCACAGAGACATTTTGGTTACAACCTTGGTTGGTTTGATTCATGAAGGAAGTTAGTGACAAACGTGTTGTGCACACCTTGAAGAGACCAGGCGCAAAGTTTGTTGGGAGAACCGAGCACTTGGGAAAAGCATTTGAACATAGGATCTGTTTCATGACTTGTCGTGAATCTAACCATAGAAGTGACCACAGAAGAAAAACATAGAGGGTGATCACATAAGTGATTGTGAAAGGGAGCAGTACTGAGTTGCAACAAGGTGAAGCACTTGGTTGTTTTGGACGACCTGGGGTGACCTAGAGTAGCTTCGTAGTAGGCAATTGGTTGGGAACGTTTCCATCATGATGTCTTCGTGTCATGCATCACTGAGAATAGTAGTCGAGTTGAGTTGGGTTCTTGGATGAATGGGTCGACTGCAACCTTTGGATGAGGTGACTCTTCGTAGAGTTACAACAGTTAGTTAGTAGCAGTACGACTTGACAGTCGGGTGATGGATGCATGGTGCCTTGAAGCGAAAGGAATCAAGGTGTAGAGATGGCAAGACATGGACATGAGTTTGGACGGTTGCATACAAAGTTTGGGACTTAAAAGGATTTTTGAAGTGGATGGATGGACTCAGGCTTATATCAAAACGAAGCTTTTGCATATTTGTGGAGCTGCAAATAATGATTTAGCGGAGTTCATGCAGAGAGTCGGTTGCTTGGTTAAGCAGAGGTCCAAGACAAGAGACTTAGAACATGGTTGCAATGAAGGATTCCATTGGAAAGGTATGGTTGGTTTCGAGTTCTTTCATTTCCTAAGTTTTGTAGTGATTTCTTTGAAGGGAAGTTAGATGACTTGGTGGTTCAAGTGCAATTCATTTCTGTGGTGAAAAGTGAAAGACTTGAGGGTGACTCAAGTGGTGTATATTTGAATAAGTCTTGTAGCAGTTTGGGATGCCTTTGTTGGGAGAATGAACAAAGATCTTGGATGACTTACTTGGACAAGTCTTATGGTGGACTTAGGAAAATTTGGATGTATTTGTGGAGGTGGCTTGAGGAAGCTGCCTAACTCTTTGATGAGGTGCATTGGATAGTTCACTACAGTGAAGTGGGCAGTGAAATATGTTCATGTCGAGATGAGAGGATGGCTGAGGTGCCCTGGTGTTTGGTTACTTAGCTAGAATTTTTTGGCCATGAGATGACTTGATAGTCGCGATGGCAGTGCCAGAGTTTGAATGCTTGCAGGAGGTGCAAGGAAGTTTCTCTCTAGGAGATGGCTGGAATCACGAAGGAAGTCAACCAAGAATTTTTGGTAGTCAACTTGAATGTGCGTAATGCAAACCAAGTGACATGGGTGGTGTTCACTCTCCTTTGGTATGAAACATTGGATGAGGTAGAGTGCACCTTGGTGACTTGCAGATGATTGTGCGATGACTCAGATATTTGAGAGGGATCGTTTGTTGAGGTTGGGAGAGTATTGATTCGAATATGCCAAAGGCATGGAAGTCCTTTAAGGTGATTCATTCTACTTGAAGCACTTTGTACAATTTTTTGGGACGTTTGAGGACTGAGAGCCACACTCATTGTAGATGTTGAGCTATGGAGAGGTGACTTAACGAAAGGAGGCGAGTTGAGGTGTAATGTCCCTTTCCAATTAGGAGCTCCAGAGCGGAGGTTTAATGGTCTAAACAACCCCGTTAGACTATAGCTAGGGCCAGAAAAGGGGTAAACAGGGTTACTAGAGGTCACTCCAGTCAAAGTTGTTATGTTCGAAAAGTGACATTGAGCTAAAAATGGTTAAAAGCACTTTTAAGTCATTATGAGCTAAAAATAGAACATATGAGATAAAATTAGGAGTCAACAGTGAATTAGAGTTTTGAAAAGCTATAAGAGAAGAGTCAGCGACCTAATTCATTATTATGCAGATTATGACTTGTCATTGAGGAGAGAGGCACATCTTAGGAGAGAAAGTTCAGTGGATTCCAGGAGGAAGACACCATTTGGCTGATTTTGGTGTTGTGAGATACACCCTAGTCACCAGGAAGATCACGAAGGTCTTCCATCATTCTTCAACAATAATTACGCAAGGTCCAGTAGCAAGGGCACACTTATCCAAGGTGAGGGCGCAACTCCTAAGGAGGTTCAGGGAATCGATTCATCCCATCTAGGGAGAGTTCATAGATTCCCATCTGATCCAGTTGAGAGGAAGGCAAGGTGCATCTTTTGCCTATTTCCTTGTCAGATTCTAACGGGAATCATCTGGGGCACATTTTCCAGACTTGGAAGTGCGACACTTTTGGCGGACACATTCGGGGTTCCCGAGTGAGCATCAGATTAGATTCAGTGAAACCTTTCTGACCCATTTCCCAGTAGACCAAGGAGATCATTTTGAGATACATCTCAACAGATTCTGATGATGGAATCACTAGGACACATTTTGCCAGTGAGAGAGGGGCGCATTCCCCCAGGTGGATCCATCCGGGGTCCAGACCCACCAGCAGAGGGGCTGATCAGTTACCAAGCATGTGAGCTAGAGCAGGGCGCACCATTTGGAACAGTTTCCAGGCCATTCCAAGAGGTATAGCCACCAGGAAAAACTTTCCAAACTTCCAACAATTACCATACGAGCTGCCATAGTTCCAGCTCATCCATTGATCTCGCAGTGCTCATATATTATCGGGTATTATCATTTAGTTTGCTTATTGTATTCCGGCTAAGATCCTTTTGTCTTTTGATCTAGCCGAGTGATTCATTTTATTTAGCTGCATTTGGCCTTTGTACTCCACAGAGATATCATAATATAAGCTTTGCAGTCCTTTGTTGCATTTGTTATTTGTATGATCATTTATATGTTGTAAACGACTAATCCTACACACACATTAGCAGTGTTTCCTAGACTAGCCAAGTCAAGAACATTACATGAGGACTTGCCTTCGCTTGGAGGATTGTGCGGATAGGAAGATTGTAGCATGGAGAGATTAATTGGACATGGAAGTTTCTCTTGCTTTGGGAAGCATGGTTAAAGGTGAATACTAACCATTCCAAAGAAGAGAGAAGTAGACGCAACAAAATGACATCTAGGTTATGAAGTAATAAGGCAATGGTAGTCTGGACATGCAGTTCTTGGTGAAAATATTGGCTCACTGTGCCATGAGGAGGAAAATGGAGCCAAGTTGCCACATATGAGTTTGTTTTGGGGCGAATTCATAATGTAACAAGGTGAGGGGAGACATTTCCTTAGTATGAGATTGTTGTGCGGATGGACCGAATTGCAAAAGGAAGTTAAAGTACAAATGCACCAGTAGGTTCTAAGTGCAACACTTAGACATTGTGGACAATCTCCTTGACGAATATTAGACAATGCAAAAAATGATGAGGCAAGGATGGACACTTACCTTATCCTTTGGATTTGGATGGAGTGACATAGATGCAAGCAAAAAAGGATAATCTCAGGCATGGAGATGCACATTTCAAGAACTGGATGTGACGGTTGGACTAGCTACCCAACCAGTGTAGGGCTTGAGGCTATAGCAATGTGAGAAGACATGATAGAGTTGGTTGAAGTATGGACGCAACAACAAGTTCATAACGGTTCAACACTTAAACATTTTTGAATTTTTTGTTGAGTTTGCAACAATAGTTGAGGCGACAACAACAGTAGCATAACGAAGAGTGATCGTCGAAGTGGGGCAATGGAAGCCAAGACATTACATACAGAGTTGGGGATGAGACTTATTTCCATTGTAGCAGACAGTAAGGTCACACACAACTTTGGGTAGGGTAACATGGATGGTTGCAGAGGTTGTAGATGATTGTAGTGCGAGTTGGAAACTTGGGGTTTCCACTTGGACAAAATCTGGGGTTTCCAGCAGACATAAACATGAATGGAGGAATGAATTTGGGTAGACGCTTGGAGACAACATATTTCTATGGATGTTGCTGAGGGAGGAAACAACTTGGAGTGGGGGAGAATGTAAGGCTTGGGGCACCAAGCCCGATCATGCACACTTCCACCACAGACTGAAACAAAGGAAATCAGGCAGACATGATGCTCGGTGCATTTGAAGAAACAAAGTCTTCATATATGGGAAGAGTTGGGGTTCCTTGGGCTTGCGATGCACCAAGGAGTCGACCCAACATTGTGAAGGGGCACGACTCATGGGATTTTTTGCGGAGACAACACCTATAAAGGCACAATGACACGCAACCAAGGGAGGCGACTTGGAAGAGAGAAAGAGGAGCTATGCGGTTCTCAGGCAGGATTAGACAAAGAGGGCCGAGCTCCCTCAAGGAGCCAAGTCGCTCCACATGGGAGGACTTGTGCTACCTAGAGGTGAATTCAGTGGACAGAGTTGGGTGAGCTTCTCTTGGGCCGATTTTGGGGAAGTTTGGAAACATGGGTTTGTTGGAGACATGTGTGAGGTAGAATCAAAATTTGTGATGTTTGCGGAAACGAAGAGACAAAAGGTCTGTAGTTGAGGGCACATCTGAGGTGCACCACAAGATCTTTCTGAGACAGTTGCGAGAGAGAGTCTTGGTGTGAAGAATCTATTTATGAGTGTCTTGGTGAAGTGAGGTGAGTCATGTGACTCTGTCGAAGTTGTAAGCCGAGCCGATAGTGCTCATATTGTAATTGTTTCGTAATAACAAAGACTTAGTTAGTTGTTAGGCAAGATTCATGCCGCTCGCAATATTTTTGTGTATGTATTTCATTTGTTCTGTTGTTGTTCTCTTGGATTCTCATGTTCATGGATGTATGCTTAAATATGACTAAGTGTTAAGATGTTAATAATTGTCTAAG
>JZKD02S1917034.1:25672-37454 GCA_000966675.3 Picea glauca
CATATTTTGTTATGGCTTGAAAACATTGTAGTAAATTCATTACAATGATACATAAAGTTTGCACCAATAATAGGGATAGAGAAAGATTCAAATGATATTTCAATTCATCAAAACAATTATTCTATGTGAGTACATAGAATAAATGATTGTTCAAATTCCACGATTATTAAATACTTAAGTTACTAAGATTGACTAATATCATATTACTTTGATTTTATTCCAAAGTGTACTTTCTAGCTTAAACATAAACATTTAAAGTACTAGATTTAACCATATATTACATATATTCGCTAATGCAAATCATATGAGGAGGTGATCTCACGGGCCCTACTCTTTGTAGTTACTCTAAGCCTATTTGATCCTCATTTATTGATACATACATGGTAACCTCACATATTAAAGAAGGTGTGCCAAAATCGTGATCCTCTCTTTTCCCCTCAAGCAAAGATCCTCTGGTTCTCATGCCTAGAGCATAATTTTTCAAATCTTAAATGGTTAGTGAGGAGTAAGACCATGAAAGGTAGAAACCCTTTGTTTTTTCATTACAAATATCATCCTTAATTTAATTATTATAACTACTCATATGTATATATGTATGTGTAAGAGAGGGGTTTGTGTGCATGTTTGCATTAGAGATAATTGAGAAATAGATATGTATACAACATGTCTATATCTATAAGTATAAGGTTGCTAGGTGGATGAAGATAAATTTAAATGTGATCCCTTGATTTATTATCAAGGTCAATGGTATGAATCCATTCACATATGTAATAAATAACTATTGTGTGCTAATGCAATATATCAAATTATGGTTTGAGTGTTCAAAATTGTCCCTGAAGAAGTCTTTTTTTTTTGTTTTTTTTTGGTATTAGAGCTCAAGGTAAGGTGCTTTAGCAGATTTGTTGGAGAACATGAGTATGAGTGATAGAGCCACCATAAAACATCTAGGAATCAAAGTGTGCGGTGCTAGATTGAAGAGAGAGGTGTTGTGTAGGTGAGAGGTATTACTACATTGCTACTGTATGAAGAGAGAAATTGTTTATGCTGTGAAGAATTTTCTCTAGCATCTTATGTGGATTGAAGGCACTCCAACAATCTCTTTGTCTCCTTTAGCAATTGAGCCACTGTTTGAGAGAGGATCACATGCTATGTAGAAAGGAGCCAACATTTCTAATTGTTGGAGAAGATGTGTGATAGAGGGATAGAAGTTGCAAGCATAATATTTCAAGCACCATCGTTTCTTATAAACAATTCATAGTTGTGTCTGCAAGTGTGAATCCCATGAACTAAGAGTTCTTCAAATACGAAATAGTTTCCTGAAGAAGAGGTAATCCAAGTAGCTTTGTTTTTAGCAAATTGTTGTGTTATTGGTCCTTCATTTTCCTTCTTGTTTATTAGCCATGTCGAATTTTACAGACTCATCTCAATGAAGCTAGTAAATTAGATGGGTTAAATCATGTGAATTGGAAATTTAAGATTCAAATGTTAATGGAAAGTTACAATCTTTGGTTGACTGTAATTGGTAATGAAGTCAAACTAGCTAATCCTCAAGATACAATCATAGATTGGGACAAAAGAGAAACTAAGGCTAAAGTTATTTTACTAATGTCTATGAAAGATAACATCGATCCTCACATTAGAGATTCTAGAGATTTGCTAAAACTTGGAGTGTGTTGAATAACTTGTATGCAATGGAAAATCCAAATAGAATTTTGTGTCTTAAATGTAAGCTTCTTTCAATTAAGATGGAACAAAATGAAATTGTTAGTGCTTACTTATCTAGAGTGAAGGAGTTGAGAGACAAACTTTGTGACATAGGAGAAAAAGTATTAGATAAATTATTTTCTTGTCATTACATTAAATGGGATGTTGTCATAATACTAAATTTAAATATCACTAGTCTTGCAACTAAGGAAAAGGTACCATCTTTTGATGACTTGACATGTATTCTCATGTGAGAAGAAAATATGAGGAAAAATGTTGAAAACATATAGGATCCCACAGATTTTGCACTAATGGCCAAAGGTAAGCAAACTTTCAAGGGAAAGCCATGGAAGAAAAATAAAGGAGGCATACTAGATTCATAGTCTCATCAAGGACGAACATCATTAAAAATACCAAACAACTATGTACAAAAGGAAGGTAATTGTTTTTATTGTGGTAAGACTGAATCTTATGCAAAATACTATAGGGTAAGAAATTTTAATGAATCTAAGTATATAAGACAAGAAGAAAATTTCATTAATAAAGAAGGCGATGTAAACAATGATTTGGAGCTATTCATTTGAAATGCAGCTTTATCTGTAGAAACATACTACTGTGACACTTGATTTATTGATTTGTGGGATTCACTTCATATGGTGTGTAACAAAGATTGGTTTTATGATCTTCATGAGAGAACTAATAGTGAAAAAAATTATTAGGAGATGATAGATCTCATGAAATAAAAGGACGTGGTAATGTATGTGTGCAATTACCCAATGGATGTGCAAAGAAAATTGAAAATGTGATGTATGTACATGGAAATGGGAAAAAAATAATCTCCGTTTCAACAATTGCAGATCAAGGAATAAAGGTTAATTTGTAAGGAAAGTTGCTTTGTGAAGAACACACTTGATAACAACAAGGTGATTGTAGAAGTCGTCAAAATGGGGGGCCTTTACAATATTGAAGAAACTATTGTAAACTATTAAGCAATGGAATCTTCTAGTGTATCCATAAAGGATATTTGGCACTTGAGAAGTGGTCATTTAAATTTTAGAGATCTTTCTTTGTTGCAAAGAAATGATACAATGAAGGGTATTCCTGTTTTCAAGAATGAATATATTGAATGTCAAGGGTGTGCACTAGGAAAACAACATAGAAATGAATTTCCAATAATAATAGATAGAAGAAATCGAGAACTTCTTGAGAACTGTCCAACTAGGTCACTTGGTGGAGCATCTTATTTCTTGATATTTGTTGATGATAATTCTCATTATACATGGGTGTAATTCATTAGAAATACAAGTGTTATATTTGAATAATTCAAATAATTGATGTCCATGATTAAAAAACAAACAAGAAATCATCTCAATATCCTGCAATCATATGCAAGGGGTGAGTACAATTCAAATGAATTTGTAAAATATTGTAAATAAAATGCTATATCAGAATACACATAATTCAATATAGTCCTCAACAACATGGGGTAGCTGAGATTAAGAATGGAACATTAGTTGAATGTGTTGGAAGTACGCTGAAGAATAAAAATCTCCTCAACAATTTGTGGACTAAAACTATAACTATAGTTGTGTACTTACAAAATATGAGTCCAACTAAGTTCTTGAAATTCAAAACTCCTTATGAATATTTTTCTGGTTATAATCTAATTCTGAATCATTTGAGAATATTTGGATGTAAAACTTTTTCTCATATTCCAAAAGAAATTACGTGGAAACTTGATGCAAAATAGGTGAAATATCTTCTCGTTGGTTATTTCTCTAATCATAAATCCTATAAGATGTATGATCCAATTACTCATCAAGTGTTTGCAAGTAAGTGTGTGAATTTTCATGAGTATGCAAATGATTATCATAAGGAGAATGTACAAAAATCAAGGAGCATATTCAAGGAAGGAATTGAAGAGATGATGCAAGAAGAGGTAGATGAAATTTATCAAATTGTTGATGATTAAACCAAAAAAAAGACACCAAGTAAAGAAGCAACTCCATTAAGCAACATGACACCAAGAAGATAAACAAGGAACATTAAGACTCTAATAAGGTATAAGTGTTGATATTATGGTAGCTGCGGGAGGTATTAACCTCCACGTGTAACCTTTGATAAGACTAGAATATTATGGGAAGCAAGAGAAACCCTAAAATGATGGATAATAATTCTAGGAGACAAGTCGCCTCAAGAGAATATTTAATATTGAGTTATTAGCCTCCAAAAAGAGAAGCCAACCCATTCAAGTGAGATAGAGTAGTATAAATAGAGGGCGCTAGAGCTCATTTGTCATTCACACTCTCACAACTGCATAAGACCAGTGGTGTGCAAGTTTGGAGAGGAACTGTAGCTGCAGTTGCAGCTGCTGCAACTGACATTTCGGTTTTGGCTTGGACTTTCTCTTGGTTATGGTTTGGAATTTTTGCTTGGTCTTTAGTTATTCTTGCTTGGTGTGCTAGCCTTGGAGAAAGGTGCACTACCTTGGTTGGCTATTAGATTGCTTCTAGAATTACTCTGTCTATCAAGGTTAAGGTTCTCGGGGGTGACCTTTGTGCCTATGGTTGGGTGACAATATTGCTATATTGTCTATGGTGAAACGAGCACACCTATTTTTCTAACAGTTTATGGGCCCACACTATCTTCGAATAGTCTAACCACTGGAAGATAGATTGGGAGGATTTTATCAGTTACAGTTGCAGTCAAAGTTTTGTTGGAGCAACGAAACCCTATCTCGCTTGTTAAGGAACCTTAAGTGAAGAGTTTGACCTAATTCCTGGATAGCCTAGTGTGCCCTAGCCTAGCACACCTCCTGTTACTCTCGGCAATACAAGACATCAAGCTTGAGTTTTTGGTCCAAGTCAAAGGTTGACCAAGTCAAATCAACCTTGAATTACTTTATGAAGTCATAAAACAAGTTAGAAGGGGCTTCTAACTTCAGAGCATGGAATACAAGGATTGACCTCATCATTGCCAAGAATAAAGTGTTCGATATCGTGAAAGGCAAGATCATGGAACCACAGTTTGAAGCAAGAAAAGAGAAAGAGCCTTAGAACGTTGCAGTTATGGAGAATTTCAAGGACAATGACATCAATTATATGAGAATCATATTGGACTCTGTAAAAGACCACTTGATACCCTACATCTCTCATCTTGACTCATCTAAGAAGATGTACGATGCCCTAACTAACCTATTCTCAATCAGAAACATTGGACAAGTGATGAGTCTGAAGAATGAGCTCCGTGAAATGAAAATGAATGATGATGAAAACATAACATCATACTTTGTAATAATATCTCAGTTAAGAGATCAACTACAAGCTATTGAAGAAATCATTTTAGAAAAAGAACTAGTAAATATAGTACTCAATGGCCTTCCCAAGACATGGGATGCATTTGCTGCAAGCATGAACACAAGAAAGGAGTATCCCACATTTGAAGAACTTTGGACTTGTTGTGTACAATAAGAATCAAGGATTGGCGCAAAAGATGAATCCCAAAAGAAATATGATGATCAAGCCTTCACAACAAAATTGAAGAATTTCAGGAATAAGAGGAAGTTTTGGCTTAAGGAAGAAACTAGATCAAGAAAAGGATATGTCAAAAATACAATGCTTCAACTGTCAAAAATATGGTCACTACAAGAACCATTTTCATGAGTTAAATACAAGGAAGGAAACAAATGAATAAATCATTTCCGAAGAAAGGGAACCCTCAAAGAAATCCAAGCAGGATAAAACATACTACTTCTTCTAGTCAAGGTAACCATATTCTTCTATAACATAGTTCTTGTACATACCATGTTTACATAGTTCATGTAGATATCATGCATATCTATTTTTTAGAAGAAAATATGGCCAGTGAAACAATACCTATGGAAGAATAACAAAGTAAGGATTGTTATTACGATGACTACAATGCACATGAAAAAGATGAAAGACGTTGACAAACTTTGGTGACAATTCATGTGGAAGCCATTATATAAGTAACAACTGCCAGATGGGCCACAATCAGAATCAAACTTGAAGAGACCCAGAAGGAGTCATACCAGAAAGAAGTCAGTAATCAAGAAGAAACTAGAATAAAACTTGTGACACTTTGCATAAAGAAATAAGGATGCAGACGAAATCATGGACTCTCTTGGATGGAGGGAGCTGATTGCAGAATTCCAAAAGAAGAGAATGCATTTAGGCATGAAGCTAGGATTAGGAAGCAGATAATCCTAAATGATATGATCCATTAAAGAATATGTGAATATTAGAAAGTATCTGTCCATGTTCCCCATTGGAAGTAGTAGCCATGATAAGCAACACGTGTTCAATTTGACTCTAGAAGAAGTTTTCTTTGAAAAGAAGTCTTAGGTATCCTTGGTTGTCCATCTACGTCCATGTTCCTATGATGAAAGGAAGAAGTTGGAATCTTCAGGAAGGAAGGGCATGGAATCTATAGAAGACTCCATGGACCCAAAATCTAAAGAGGAACATGGGGAAGAACATGAAGATTCCAAGAAATAAAGAAAAGTTAGAACAACCAATTATTATACCAAGAATTATAAGACTACTAGCTTGGTTTGAACCCACTAGAAGAAATCAAGAAGAATAAATGGAAGTTGTGATGAAGAATAATGTATGTAAGAAAATGTGAAAAAGACTTATGAATGGAAGCTTTGCAAGATTCAAAACTAGAGTTCCTTCCAAAAGGAGGGAGAATACTATGATGACAACTTGTTCTAGTAAACCATATATACCTCTTGTAGTATCCATGGATTGAAATTTATATGTAAATGACTGTTCTTCCCAATAAAACAAATTGAGAAAGAAGCTTATACCAGAAAGAGACCCATGTATGTAGATATAAGAAGACCTTGTATCGATTCAAGCAACTTGATGTAGAGTATCTCATATACAACAGAAGCATGGTGAAAACTTTCTTTGATAGAGAAAGTGTATCAGAATGGTTACTCAGAAGTCCGGGATGATGGATTTCTAATCCATGGAAAACTCCCATGATGACATATCTAAAGAAGTTGAGAGACTTTATTCTAGTAGACCCGTCTCTGTATCAACAATGGATTGGCTCGTTAATGTATTTGGAGAATATTCAGTCAGATATTTTCCTTGTGGGACGTTTAAATAATGACATACAACTGCATGAATTTATCGATTCAGATTGGACAGGGAGTGCAGATAACAGGAGAAGTGCAACTTGGATATGTTTCAGTTTGAGATTTTCCATGATGTCATGGGCTATCAGGAAACATAAGTCTGTTTCACTCAGCACTACAAAAGCAGAGTATATTGCAGCTTGTGATGCTTGTACAGAAGCAATGTGGCTCCATAATTTGGTTTTTGGACCGTCTGATCATGTGTTGAATTCGACCATGATATATTGTAATGATCAGAGCTATGTGAAGCCTTCACAAAAACTGATGTTCCATGACAGGTCGAAGTACATTGAGATCAAGCATTCTATTCTTCATGATAATTCCAGAAGAGAGAAGTGGTTCTCTAGTATATCTCCATAGATGAGCATATAGCAAGTATTTTGGTAAAACCTCTGTCCAAAGTGAAAATTTTGCGTACTTAAGAGACAAGCCAAGGCTCGTGGATACAACTTCCTTATTGGAAAAGGAAGTGATTACTCCCAGGTTGGGAGGGAGCACTGATATGTTATTGATTTATGGACAGTCATTTTCCAGTTCGAAAAATGGTCTAGGATGGGCAGTTCCTTTCCAGTTCGGAAAGTGGTTCGAGATTTATGATGAACATGCATTTTCCAATTCAAAAAATGGTCTAGATATAACAATCATTTTCGTAATGAAAATGATCCGATAGATTGTTGATGTACCGTAGAAAATGATTACCCTTGTGGCCAGTGTGGGGGAATGCTCTAGGACATTCATTCTTCTTGACAATCACTCTGAGTAGTAGTCAAGTAGAATGGTCTGCCTCGTTGGGTAGTCATTCTTTCGAAGTTCACAGTTATGATAAGTTTCAAAGAATGGTTCGTTTTGGAGGTTGGTGCAGGACAGTCATTTCCATAGGAAATGGTCTGGACAATCATTCCTTAGGGAAAAATCATTCTCTCTAGGTTGCACTGTGATTAGTGCAGAAGGAATGGCCCAATTAGGTGAATGGTCTAGGTTCAACAATCAGGGACATGCATTCCCTAGGGCAGAATCATTCTCTCAAGGTTGCACTATGATTAGTGTCAGAGGAATGGCCCATTTAGGTGAATGGTCCAGGCTCAGAAATCAGGGGCAATTATTCTTATATGCTTGAGAAGAATAGTCCAGATATCCCATGGTTGATGTTTTACTTTCTGAGGGTAGATGCTCTTCCATATCTCACAGATGTGAGTGGAAGAATGGCCCAGATGACTCAGTTTGTATCATGATATTGTTATGCAGGTTGATATCATATGATATGATTTCTTTGGAGAATGTATGTCTCTGGACATTAGTTGTTTGCCACTATGGTGGATGTGTTCCATTGGTTGTGACTATGTGTCACTGGTTAGTAGCCGTGTGCTACTAGGTGTGGTTGTGTACCACTCAATAATAGTTTTGTACTACTATGGATAGACATGGTTGTCATGTCCTATTGAATGTAATTGTTCTGATTGCCATAGAGACTATCGCTAGTGCTAGAGATGATTACCAGCTAGATGGATAGTCAGTATGTTGATGGACATACATTCTCTCTGTGGAAAATGGTCTAGGACAATCATTCTTCTAGGATGTATGTATAGATTAGAAGTATAGTCCTTGTAGCCCATGGCGTGGATTCCAACATCTATTGGAACAATTATTCTTCTAAGACATATGTCCAAATTAGAAGAATGGTTCTTGTATCACTCTGTGGAGTGAATGACGTATTCAACATCATTCCCGATTACCCAGATGGGGTATGGCTTCGAGAGATGATGCATTTTATGCTATCAAATGATATTGATAGTAATGATGGTGCTCATGATTTTATCATGAGATAACCTGCGTGGCTATGATGATGCTACCAATTGAATGGTATGTTTGTGCTCAAGACCATTTCCTTTAATACCTCCCTAGGTAGGAGGGAGTGTTTATATTATGGTAGCTGCGAGAGGTATTAACCTCCACATGTAACCTTTGATAAGACCAAAATATTCTGGGAAGCAAGAGAAACCCTAAAACGTTGGATAATAACTCTAGGAGACAAGTCAGCTCAAGAGAATATTTAATATTTAGTTATTAGCCTCCAGAAAGAGAATTCAGCCCAGTCAAGTGAGATAGAGTAGTATAAATAGAGGGCGCTAGAGCTCATTTTTCATTCACACTCTCACAATTGCATAATACCAGTGGTGCACAATATTGGAGAGGAACTGTAGTTGTAGTAGTAGCTACTGCAACTGGCATTTCAGTTTTGGCTTGGACTTTCTCTTGGTTATGGTTTGGAATTTCTGCTTGGTATTTGGTTATTCTTGCTTGGTGCGCTAGCCTTGGAGAAAGGTGCGCTACCTTGGTTGGTTATTGGATTGCTTTCAAAATTATTCTGTCTATCAAGGTTAAGGTGATTGGGGGTGGCCTTTGTGCCTGTGGTTGGGTGACAATATTGCTATATTGTTTATGGTGAAACCAACACACCTATTTTTTTAACAATAAGAACTATGGATTAATGTCCCATATTGTTGAACCTTTAAATTTTGAAGAAGTATAAAATGATAAAGAGTGGATGAATTCAATGCATGAAGAATATGATTCCATTGTGAAAAATGATATGTGAGAACTTACTGAGTTTCTATAAGATAAAGTTCATATAGACTCTAAATGGTTATTCATGTCAATATTTAATTTCGATGGTAGTAGAAACAAATTCAAAGCAAGGTTAGTCAGAAAAGGTTGCTTACAAAAGGAAGGCATAGATTATGAAGAAACCTTTGCACATGTCGCCGAAATGAATACCATTAAGTTGTTAATTACACTTGCAACAAAGGATGATTGGGACATATACCAATTGGATGTTATATCATATTTTTCGAATGGTGAATTAAAAGAAAGCATTATATGGTCTTAAATAGGCTCCAAGATCATGGTATGTCAAAATCGATGGGTTCTTCCTTCAACGTGGATTTGTTAAAAGTCAAATTGATCCAAATTTGTACATCAATAAATATGACCAAGAGAATATTGGATTGATTTCCTTGTATGTAGATGACATGATCATAACTAGTAGTGATATAGGTTTGATGGAAGAAGTTGAACTTCATCTATCTCAAGAATTTGATATGACAGTTCTTGGTCAAATGCATTATTGTTTTGGCACTGAAATATGGAGGGAGAATAGAAATACTTTGATAACTCAAAGAAAGTATGCACGTGACATTATTAAAAATTCAACATGCATGAATGTAAACCAATTTCTACTCCATTGGAACATAATGTCAAACTTTACATATATGATAAGGTACAAAAGAAGTTGACGACATTCTGTATAGACAATTGGTGGGAAGTTTGAACTACTTACCCACAACAAGACTGGGCATTGTAGATTCAATGAGTACACTTAGCCAATTCATGGCTAGGCCACATGAGAATCATTGGAAAGTTACGAAGAGATTACTTTGATACCTAAAAGGAACTCTTGACTATGGTATTGAATGTACTAATCATTTGAATGCTGAGTTGATACCTTATCCAGATTTTGATTGGGTAGGTAATCTGGATGATCGAAAATCCACTAGTGGATTTTAATTCACCATAATATCTGGTATTGTTCCATGGAGCAACAAAAGAAAACCAATTGTTTCATTTTCCACTACTAAATATGAATACAAAGAATTATGCAATGCTACATGTGAAGCTATATGGCTTAGGTGCATTCTTGAAGATATGGGAGAAAATCAAGAAGTACCTACATCAACTAAAGTAGATAATTAAAGTTCAATAAAGTTGGCCAACAATCTAGTTTACCATGCAAAGTCAAAACACATTGAAATACAATATCACTTTGTAAGAGAAAAGACAAGCACATTTTCTCTTTGTTGTCTATTGCATTGCAGGTATCAAGTTGCGCTAAGGAGTTTGAAGATCAAGCTTGGATTGGAAGCAACGGGGACAAACTTCGAAACTAGGTGCATCACACATTTTCTCCCTCTCTCTCTTTCTGATTAGTTAAACTAAATTCAAAGGGATGTTAGTGTCCACTTGCGTTTTTTCTGTCTTGGTATTAGGGGTCTGTAATCCAAGGGAAAGTTCACTTGTCCGCAGGGGAATATTTCTATAACACTGGTGTCCTCATGCAGTTGTTGAATGATCTTGCATATCTCTTGATCT
This sequence comes from Picea glauca, assembly GCA_000966675.3. Lineage (NCBI taxonomy): Eukaryota > Viridiplantae > Streptophyta > Pinopsida > Pinales > Pinaceae > Picea > Picea glauca. The sequence goes on from JZKD02S1917034.1 coordinate 36,690, forward strand.
TGTTCCATTATATCCTTGCTTCTTCCTCTTCCACTCAATCATATTGCATAATAGATATATCACATAATAAACCTTCTATCTCTTCTTCCTTCCTTCAAAGGGCATCTTCCACAACATTATGTTTTCCTTTTTTGTAGATAATTTCAAAGTCATAACCTAGAATCTTTATGACCCATTTTTGTTTCTCTGCTGAAGATAATCATTGCTCCAAGAAGTAGTTCAAACTATCATGATATGTTTTTACTTTGAAGTGTCTTCCTATTATTTAAGGGCGCCATTTCTGAACTGCATGTAGTATGGGAAAAAATCATTTTTCATAAATCGGTTTGACTAAGTTTTTTCCTTTAAGTTGGGTTGTTTCAAAGGTAAGGGGCCTTCCTTCTTGCATTAAAACTACACCTATTCCATGGCCCGAGGAGTCATACTCCACAATAAATGTTTTTGTAAAGTCCAGTGTGGCTAGGACGAGAGTAGTACACATAGCCTCCTTATGTTTTTCAAAATCTTTGGTTGCTTCTTTGGTCCAAGAAAATGCTTCCTTATTTAATAATGTTGTTAGAGGTGATGTTATTTGACCATAATTCTTGAAAAACTTGCGATAATATCCCGTTAACCCTAAGAATCCTCTAAGTTTCTTCAAGGTTTTGGGGATCGACCATTCCCTCATAGCTTTAATTTTGTTAGGGTCCACTTTTACACCTTCATGAGATACAATATGACCCAAATATTCCACTTCTTGAACCCCAAAGGAACACTTGGAAGGAT
>JZKD02S1917034.1:37504-55450 GCA_000966675.3 Picea glauca
CTAATACTATGGAATTTCCTTGAACAATTTATGGTACCTCCATATGCAATCATTACTTGAAACTTTGGTGCGGTAAATGCAAACAAATTGAGATCTTTTACTAATTTGTAATTGATGAAATTATGGGTACTACCAGAATCAATCAATATTGTTACCTTTTTCTTTTTGATATATCCTTGTATATTGAGGGTTTGTGGATTATTGATGTCGACCAATGCATGACAATATATTGTTGGAGTAGTCTCTTCTAGATTTGGATCTTGTGGCGGTTCCAATTCTTGATTTTCTTCCTCTTCATAGTCTATGTAGAACAATTTATTCTCACCGCATTTATGCCCCTTACTGTACTTGTTGTCACAATTGAAATATAGTCTTTTTTCTCTTCTTTCATCCATTTGTTGAGGTGTCAACCTTGTCGGTTGAGGTACGGTCATCTTATGAACCCCAAAACGATTTATGCTTCCTGTGTATGCTCCAATGGTAGACTTGTGTATTGTAGCCTTCTCTTGGCTTGAATATGACAAGAATATTGCATATATTCCATAATATTTGCATGATGTCTTAAGAAAATTTCATGTTTAATTTATTCTTTTAATCCACCCATGTAAGCTTCCAACAATTGTGCATCACTTATGTTATCCACCCTTGTGGCCAATGCCTGAAATTATGAATTATAATCTTCAATATCACCTAAGTGCTTGATTCTTGTCAATTCACTAAAGTAGTCATGTTCCCAAAATTTCTCATATTGTGCTTCTAAGTCTCTTGTAAATAGACCCCAAGTATAATGATAAAAAGGGGGTTTCCTTTTCACTATCCGTTGATACCATTGATATGGTTTTATCTCAAAGTTCAAAGTTTCTATGTAAATCCTTTTCTTATCATCCATAATATTATGTAGGTCAAAATATTGCTCCATTTGGTTCACCCAAGTAAATACCTTTGTTCCATCAAACAAATTTTATTCAATCTCAGGGAAGTTGAATTTATGACTCCCACCATAATTAACTCCACTATTAGAGTTAAATTCACTAGTTGAAAATTGTTTATTATCGACAGTTTGTTCAACATGAATACTACCTTTATTTTCATGAGTTCCTTGCTTTTTGATATCTCCTTTAGGGAGTCTCTCATCTAGAGCTTGGAAGATCATGGAAGACATGGAATTTTGTATTTCTTCTTTATTTTCATCCATCTTCTTTTTCATGTCATTCTTATTTTCTTCCATCTTATTTTCTATTTCATTCATCTTCCTTTCCATTTCTTGAATTTGTCTTTGAGAGTTTACAAAATCATTAGTTTTTGTTGACAAACCATTAAGTTGATCCTCCAATTTGGGAAAAATGTAATGTATCTCATCATTTTGTTCATGAGTTATAGATGAGACTTCTGGAGTTTTAATTAGTGTCGACATGTTTTTTGGACCCATGTATAATAAAAATAATAATACTCCTCTTTGTTTCTCATTATCACAAATTTTGAATCACCAAAAACAGACCTTCCAATAAAAAATTATGCCAATTGTAAGTTATGTACATTTCAAACCCTTAATTTGGAATCTGTCCTCCTTGTTGACCTTCCTTATGATGTATTTATGCAATTTCGGACCTTTTGAGTCTGAAATTTTGACTTGTAGTACTCTAATATGTCCTCTCTTCAATTCCATAGGTTTGACCAAAATTGCATGTGCCAATTGAAAGTTAGGGTAACTTTCCTAAACGTTGCCAATTTTTGGAATTTCTAGGAGAGAGAACTTGTATAGAATGCCACACATCCATTTTTTGCTATATCATTGTAAAAATTGTACCAAAAATACTAAAGACTGTCTTATTTCCAATGCAATTGGTCTCATTGAATTTGGATCATCGCTGAAGAATATATGATAATTTTACCAAGAACACCTGTTTTAGACTAGTAATAGGACTATTCAAAAACCCTATCTTCCATAGGGTGTATCTCTGAAATTATAACGATCTAGAAGTTGAAATTTTTACCATAGATACCTTGATATGTATTCTAAATACCTCCAAGTTTCACTATTTGAATCATCCCAGAAAAAAAAGTTATAGTGAAAATGCTAAGATGTCTTTCTTGGAGAAGAAAAAACCCTGGGATCAATGGTCTGATACCAAGTGTTATGAACCAATGCCTTAAAAATGATAAAAAGTCAATGAGTTAGAATCCACTTCAAAAGGGAAACCTCCTTGATCATATATCCAATTCATAACACAATATGAGATGAGATAATATGATCCTAAGACTCTCTCTCCTTGGTATATATATAGGAGACAAATGGTACAATTATAATGAAAGGGTGTGATGAAGGAGTTCAAAGGCTACATACAAATATAACACAATAAATATAATAATTCAATAACTATGGCTTAATAAGGAGTGCTAAACATAAAATAGGGCTTTGTCTAGGTCTTAACATGAGCATTGCTATTGCTAGCCACATTTATTTGTTGATTCTTGAGTATATTGGTGAAGTCCTTGTTTGTCATTAGATTATTGTAGAATTTGAGTCTATAGACATTGACTAAAAGAGGTATTTTTTATTCATCTATTGTTTTGATCTTAACTGAGCCATTGTCATAGCATGTGTCCACTTGGTATGGACCTAGCGATCTGGTCTTTAGTTTACCCTTCAAGTCCTTAAATATTGATTCATAGAGAAGGGTCCAATCCCCTTCTTTGAAAACTTTAGACTTCATAAACTTATCATGCTATCTTTTCCTTTGTTGTTGGACTACTTTAGTGTGAAATAAGGAATGTTTCCTATATTCATCCAAGGAGTTTAGCTATTGTAATGTTTCTATTTGGGATAAAAATAGGCCTAGATTTAGGGTTGAAGTTGTTCTAAGTGCCTCTATCTCAAATTCTACGGGGAACATTTCCTTTGTTCCATATACTAGCTCATTGGGCTTGAACAATGTGGTGGTTTTCCAAGTTATTTTGTATTCCCATACAACTTCAATCAATCTATTTTCCCAATATTTCTTATGTAGTCGAACCATTTTTGTGAGGATATTTTCTGTCTCTCTATTGGTCTCTTTAACCTAACCATTGTCTTGAGGGTGGTATAGTTGATTTCCTATGGTGTATTTTGTTTTGTTGCATAAGATTCCCAATTAGATTGGAGGTAAATTGTGGGCCTTGATCTGTTACATTTGTCAATCTCTCTTAGCAACCCAAACCTAGAAAATATATTCTCATGTACCAACTCTATTACTTTCTCTTGATTTGCATGTTTCATAGCTTTTATTTTTTCCCACTTAGTCAAATAATCAGTGGAAACTAAGATGTGCTGATTTTTGTTTGAAGGAGGGTTAATGGGTCGCAAGAATTCGAGATCCCATTTGTCAAATAATTCAAATGAGACTTGGGGATATAATGGAATTCCATCCCTCTTGATTGGGTTTCCCATCCTTTGGCACTCATCACAATGAGAGACATATTGTTCAATATTTTTATTTAGAGTAGGCCAATAATATCCAACTTGTAGGATCTTGTAGGCTATCCTTTTTGCAGCGGAATGGCCTCCACATGGCTCATCATGGTAGGAATGCATAATTTCATGTAACTCATCTTGTCTTATGCACCTTCTAAGAATCTAATTTGATCCAATCTTGAAAAAATAGCCCTTTATACATGTATAGGTGGCACTTTTTCTGACCGTTTTGTAGCACTCTCTATAAGAGAAGTTGATCTAGATATTGAGGGCTGATATCTGGAAGGCTTGAATGTTGAGAGAGGAGGAGAGAAAACATGCAAATCTGCCATGAAATTAATCACAAGAACATTGATGAAAATCTATGAGCTGAATACACCACAAAAATATGAAGAAGAGAGAAAGAGTTGGAGAAGAAGGATTCTATTAAGATGAACCATTATATGCAATGAGACCAATTTTAGGACCTCTTCTTCCCTATCTAAACTCTCTTTCTATTGCATTTTTTATAAGGTGTCTTCTTGACGAAGTCAACTTTGAACAACTAACTCCATTTATTACATGTTCATCATGCTCCTTTTTACACTTATTGGATTTATGGATTTTAACATCCGAACTTAGATTATATGCCCCCCTAAGATTCAAATCAATCCCCCCACTTTCGAAAATGGTGGTCCCCATCATTTCACCCATGCTAAAAAGAGAAACCCCATTATTGTACCATTATGATTACAATGTGCCAATGCCCAATGAAGAGAAGGGTTTTGTGTGGTTGATCCATAACCATGGGTTTGTGGTTGACCCATAACCCAGTTGAAAATGGAATTATACATGGGTATAAAAATAAATAAATTTTAATAAAATCCCAAAATTATAAAAATAATATGGAAAAATCGTGACTTTGGGGGCTGTGAACATCCTTTTGCAAATTTATTCATAACTTCTGCTACAAGTGATGAAATCCAATTTTGTCAAATACACATTTGAGCTAATGAAGAGATATTTCCATCGGTATGTGGAATTTGTTCTGAGGTGGCCCATGGAGTGAAAAATATTGTTGAAGTGTTAGGTACACGTTGTCGTCTTCGAACAAAGACATGCATATATTCAATGAGCAATATCTCTCAAACCAAGAAACGAAATGAAATTCCGCGAAATACCCATTTGAGATGATGGATTTTTTTTTTTCCGATGAGATATGGAATTTGTGCTAAGGTGGACCACTGAGTGAGAAATGGCTTGGTGAAGTGCTAGGTACGCACAACCATCTTGGAACAAATACATGCAGATCTTCAATGAGGGAGATCTCTCAAACCAGGAAACAAAATGAAATTTCACGAAATACCCATTTGAGCTAACATAAATTTGTTTCCAATGAGATATGATATAACCACTAAAACACTTTGTGGAGGTCACAAAATATTTGTAAAGTTTGTATAAGAGGGTTGTCCTACATTCCATCCAAGATTCTGCTTCTATGGTAGTTGTACAAAGAATGCCACGGGTTTGTAGAGAAATATGGGATGTTGTAGAGGTCACAGAACTTTCAAGGACAACATAGAAACCCTACAAATGTTGCAGACCAATGGATGTAGTAAATCCATGTATGGATGCTCCTGTAATGGTGAACAAAGATCTGAGGGAAAAAAATCCCTGTAGTTCCTGTGGACCAACTGTGATGCTTACATTGTATTGCCCAACAAATGGATTCCAAGAGTACCAAAAGGAGGTTGGTTCTTGCTGCAAATATTTGAACCCACAACATGCTTCAAACACTTAGTGCTAACCTTGCTCTGATACCATTGATCCAGATCTCGAGGGTTGAGACCCGAGAGGCTTGAATGTCGAGAGAGGAGGAGAGAAAACATGCAAATATGACATGAAATTAATCACAAGAACATTGATGAAAATCCATGAGCTGAATACACCACAAAAATATGAAAAAGAGAGAAAGAGTTGGAGAAGAAGGATTCTATTAAGATGAACCATTACATGCAATGAGGCCAATTCTAGGACCTCTTCTTCCTGATCTAAACTCTCCCTATTTCCTTTTTTATAATGTGTCTTATTGATGAAGTCAACTTTGAACAACTAAATCCATTTATTACATGTTCATCATGCTCTCTTTTATACTTATATGGATTTATGGCTTTTTAAATCCAAACTTAGACTATATGCCCCCCCGAGATTCGGATCAGAAGTATTGAGGAAATATCCCTGTAGCTAGGTATTTTTCTATGTTAGAAAACCAAGGAGTCTATAGAGATTGCAAAGAGGAACTCAAATGGAAAGTTGCCATCCATAACTTNCTAATACTATGGAATTTCCTTGAACAATTTATGGTACCTCCATATGCAATCATTACTTGAAACTTTGGTGCGGTAAATGCAAACAAATTGAGATCTTTTACTAATTTGTAATTGATGAAATTATGGGTACTACCAGAATCAATCAATATTGTTACCTTTTTCTTTTTGATATATCCTTGTATATTGAGGGTTTGTGGATTATTGATGTCGACCAATGCATGACAATATATTGTTGGAGTAGTCTCTTCTAGATTTGGATCTTGTGGCGGTTCCAATTCTTGATTTTCTTCCTCTTCATAGTCTATGTAGAACAATTTATTCTCACCGCATTTATGCCCCTTACTGTACTTGTTGTCACAATTGAAATATAGTCTTTTTTCTCTTCTTTCATCCATTTGTTGAGGTGTCAACCTTGTCGGTTGAGGTACGGTCATCTTATGAACCCCAAAACGATTTATGCTTCCTGTGTATGCTCCAATGGTAGACTTGTGTATTGTAGCCTTCTCTTGGCTTGAATATGACAAGAATATTGCATATATTCCATAATATTTGCATGATGTCTTAAGAAAATTTCATGTTTAATTTATTCTTTTAATCCACCCATGTAAGCTTCCAACAATTGTGCATCACTTATGTTATCCACCCTTGTGGCCAATGCCTGAAATTATGAATTATAATCTTCAATATCACCTAAGTGCTTGATTCTTGTCAATTCACTAAAGTAGTCATGTTCCCAAAATTTCTCATATTGTGCTTCTAAGTCTCTTGTAAATAGACCCCAAGTATAATGATAAAAAGGGGGTTTCCTTTTCACTATCCGTTGATACCATTGATATGGTTTTATCTCAAAGTTCAAAGTTTCTATGTAAATCCTTTTCTTATCATCCATAATATTATGTAGGTCAAAATATTGCTCCATTTGGTTCACCCAAGTAAATACCTTTGTTCCATCAAACAAATTTTATTCAATCTCAGGGAAGTTGAATTTATGACTCCCACCATAATTAACTCCACTATTAGAGTTAAATTCACTAGTTGAAAATTGTTTATTATCGACAGTTTGTTCAACATGAATACTACCTTTATTTTCATGAGTTCCTTGCTTTTTGATATCTCCTTTAGGGAGTCTCTCATCTAGAGCTTGGAAGATCATGGAAGACATGGAATTTTGTATTTCTTCTTTATTTTCATCCATCTTCTTTTTCATGTCATTCTTATTTTCTTCCATCTTATTTTCTATTTCATTCATCTTCCTTTCCATTTCTTGAATTTGTCTTTGAGAGTTTACAAAATCATTAGTTTTTGTTGACAAACCATTAAGTTGATCCTCCAATTTGGGAAAAATGTAATGTATCTCATCATTTTGTTCATGAGTTATAGATGAGACTTCTGGAGTTTTAATTAGTGTCGACATGTTTTTTGGACCCATGTATAATAAAAATAATAATACTCCTCTTTGTTTCTCATTATCACAAATTTTGAATCACCAAAAACAGACCTTCCAATAAAAAATTATGCCAATTGTAAGTTATGTACATTTCAAACCCTTAATTTGGAATCTGTCCTCCTTGTTGACCTTCCTTATGATGTATTTATGCAATTTCGGACCTTTTGAGTCTGAAATTTTGACTTGTAGTACTCTAATATGTCCTCTCTTCAATTCCATAGGTTTGACCAAAATTGCATGTGCCAATTGAAAGTTAGGGTAACTTTCCTAAACGTTGCCAATTTTTGGAATTTCTAGGAGAGAGAACTTGTATAGAATGCCACACATCCATTTTTTGCTATATCATTGTAAAAATTGTACCAAAAATACTAAAGACTGTCTTATTTCCAATGCAATTGGTCTCATTGAATTTGGATCATCGCTGAAGAATATATGATAATTTTACCAAGAACACCTGTTTTAGACTAGTAATAGGACTATTCAAAAACCCTATCTTCCATAGGGTGTATCTCTGAAATTATAACGATCTAGAAGTTGAAATTTTTACCATAGATACCTTGATATGTATTCTAAATACCTCCAAGTTTCACTATTTGAATCATCCCAGAAAAAAAAGTTATAGTGAAAATGCTAAGATGTCTTTCTTGGAGAAGAAAAAACCCTGGGATCAATGGTCTGATACCAAGTGTTATGAACCAATGCCTTAAAAATGATAAAAAGTCAATGAGTTAGAATCCACTTCAAAAGGGAAACCTCCTTGATCATATATCCAATTCATAACACAATATGAGATGAGATAATATGATCCTAAGACTCTCTCTCCTTGGTATATATATAGGAGACAAATGGTACAATTATAATGAAAGGGTGTGATGAAGGAGTTCAAAGGCTACATACAAATATAACACAATAAATATAATAATTCAATAACTATGGCTTAATAAGGAGTGCTAAACATAAAATAGGGCTTTGTCTAGGTCTTAACATGAGCATTGCTATTGCTAGCCACATTTATTTGTTGATTCTTGAGTATATTGGTGAAGTCCTTGTTTGTCATTAGATTATTGTAGAATTTGAGTCTATAGACATTGACTAAAAGAGGTATTTTTTATTCATCTATTGTTTTGATCTTAACTGAGCCATTGTCATAGCATGTGTCCACTTGGTATGGACCTAGCGATCTGGTCTTTAGTTTACCCTTCAAGTCCTTAAATATTGATTCATAGAGAAGGGTCCAATCCCCTTCTTTGAAAACTTTAGACTTCATAAACTTATCATGCTATCTTTTCCTTTGTTGTTGGACTACTTTAGTGTGAAATAAGGAATGTTTCCTATATTCATCCAAGGAGTTTAGCTATTGTAATGTTTCTATTTGGGATAAAAATAGGCCTAGATTTAGGGTTGAAGTTGTTCTAAGTGCCTCTATCTCAAATTCTACGGGGAACATTTCCTTTGTTCCATATACTAGCTCATTGGGCTTGAACAATGTGGTGGTTTTCCAAGTTATTTTGTATTCCCATACAACTTCAATCAATCTATTTTCCCAATATTTCTTATGTAGTCGAGCCATTTTTGTGAGGATATTTTTTGTCTCTCTATTGGTCTCTTTAACCTAACCATTGTCTTGAGGGTGGTATAGTTGATTTCCTATGGCGTATTTTGTTTTGTTGCATAAGATTCCCAATTAGATTGGAGGTAAATTGTGGGCCTTGATCTGTTACATTTGTCAATCTCTCTTAGCACCCCAAACCTAGAAAATATATTCTCATGTACCAACTCTATTACTTTCTCTTGATTTGCATGTTTCATAGATTTTATTTTTTCCCACTTAGTCAAATAATCAGTGGAAACTAAGATGTGATGATTTTTGTTTGAAGGAGGGTTAATGGGTTGCAAGAATTCTAGATCCCATTTGTCAAATAATTCAAATGAGACTTGGGGCTATAATGACATTCCATCCCTCTTGATTGGGTTTCCCATCCTTTGGCACTCATCACAATGAGAGACATATTGTTCAATATTTTTATTTAGAGTAGGCCAATAGTATCCAGCTTGTAGGATCTTGTAGGCTATCCTTTTTGCAGTGGAATGGCCTCCACATGGCTCATCATGGTAGGAATGCATAATTTCATGTAACTCATCTTGTCTTATGCACCTTCTAAGAATCTAATTTGATCCAATCTTGAAAAAATATCCCTTTATACATGTATAGGTGGCACTTTTTCTGACCATTTTGTAGCACTCTCTATAAGAGAAGTTGATCTAGATATTGAGGGATGATATCTGGAAGGCTTGAATGTCGAGAGAGGAGGAGAGAAAACATGCAAATCTGCCATGAAATTAATCACAAGAAGATTGATGAAAATCTATGAGCTGAATACACCACAAAAATATGAAAAAGAGAGAAAGAGTTGGAGAAGAAGGATTCTATTAAGATGAACCATTACATGCAATGAGACCAATTTTAGGACCTCTTCTTCCCTATCTAAACTCTCTTCCTATTGCATTTTTTATAAGGTGTCTTCTTGACGAAGTCAACTTTGAACAACTAACTCCATTTATTACATGTTCATCATGCTCCTTTTTACACTTATTGGATTTATGGATTTTAACATCCGAACTTAGATTATATGCCCCCCTAAGATTCAAATCAATCCCCCCACTTTCGAAAATGGTGGTCCCCATCATTTCACCCATGCTAAAAAGAGAAACCCCATTATTGTACCATTATGATTACAATGTGCCAATGCCCAATGAAGAGAAGGGTTTTGTGTGGTTGATCCATAACCATGGGTTTGTGGTTGACCCATAACCCAGTTGAAAATGGAATTATACATGGGTATAAAAATAAATAAATTTTAATAAAATCCCAAAATTATAAAAATAATATGGAAAAATCGTGACTTTGGGGGCTGTGAACATCCTTTTGCAAATTTATTCATAACTTCTGCTACAAGTGATGAAATCCAATTTTGTCAAATACACATTTGAGCTAATGAAGAGATATTTCCATCGGTATGTGGAATTTGTTCTGAGGTGGCCCATGGAGTGAAAAATATTGTTGAAGTGTTAGGTACACGTTGTCGTCTTCGAACAAAGACATGCATATATTCAATGAGCAATATCTCTCAAACCAAGAAACGAAATGAAATTCCGCGAAATACCCATTTGAGATGATGGATTTTTTTTTTTCCGATGAGATATGGAATTTGTGCTAAGGTGGACCACTGAGTGAGAAATGGCTTGGTGAAGTGCTAGGTACGCACAACCATCTTGGAACAAATACATGCAGATCTTCAATGAGGGAGATCTCTCAAACCAGGAAACAAAATGAAATTTCACGAAATACCCATTTGAGCTAACATAAATTTGTTTCCAATGAGATATGATATAACCACTAAAACACTTTGTGGAGGTCACAAAATATTTGTAAAGTTTGTATAAGAGGGTTGTCCTACATTCCATCCAAGATTCTGCTTCTATGGTAGTTGTACAAAGAATGCCACGGGTTTGTAGAGAAATATGGGATGTTGTAGAGGTCACAGAACTTTCAAGGACAACATAGAAACCCTACAAATGTTGCAGACCAATGGATGTAGTAAATCCATGTATGGATGCTCCTGTAATGGTGAACAAAGATCTGAGGGAAAAAAATCCCTGTAGTTCCTGTGGACCAACTGTGATGCTTACATTGTATTGCCCAACAAATGGATTCCAAGAGTACCAAAAGGAGGTTGGTTCTTGCTGCAAATATTTGAACCCACAACATGCTTCAAACACTTAGTGCTAACCTTGCTCTGATACCATTGATCCAGATCTCGAGGGTTGAGACCCGAGAGGCTTGAATGTCGAGAGAGGAGGAGAGAAAACATGCAAATATGACATGAAATTAATCACAAGAACATTGATGAAAATCCATGAGCTGAATACACCACAAAAATATGAAAAAGAGAGAAAGAGTTGGAGAAGAAGGATTCTATTAAGATGAACCATTACATGCAATGAGGCCAATTCTAGGACCTCTTCTTCCTGATCTAAACTCTCCCTATTTCCTTTTTTATAATGTGTCTTATTGATGAAGTCAACTTTGAACAACTAAATCCATTTATTACATGTTCATCATGCTCTCTTTTATACTTATATGGATTTATGGCTTTTTAAATCCAAACTTAGACTATATGCCCCCCCGAGATTCGGATCAGAAGTATTGAGGAAATATCCCTGTAGCTAGGTATTTTTCTATGTTAGAAAACCAAGGAGTCTATAGAGATTGCAAAGAGGAACTCAAATGGAAAGTTGCCATCCATAACTTCATTATCTACATGAGTCTCGATAAGAAATCTGCAACAACATTATTCTTACCTAGCTTGTTAAGAATTGTTAGATCAAATTCTTGCAATAGTGAGAGCCATCTAATTATCTTGCGATTAACCTCAACTTTTTTCATTAAGTACATGATGGTAGCATGGTTTGTATGGAAACAAATCTAGGTATCTTGGGACATAATGTCTAAATTTTTTAATGGCATATACAATTGCAAGTAATTATTTCTTAGTGACAATATAGTTTAGTTCAACTCCAAATAGGTTCTTTCTAATAAAATAAATTGCAAGTGGATCCTTGTCTTCTTGTTGGCCTAAAACTACCCTTAATGCCTTATTATATCCATATGTGTGTATTTGAAATAGGATATTCCACTTGGGACCTTGTAATATAGGGGTTGAGATAAGTTTTTCCTTGATGTTGTCAAAGGCTATTTGACAATCTTTTGTTCAACATAAATCTATCTCTTTGGAGAATAGAGTGAACAAGGGGGAGGCCAATTTGATAAAATATTTGATGAACCATTGGTAGTAACCTACACAACCTAGAAAAATTCTCACATCATTTTTCTTTTGAGGCCTAGGTAGGTATTGGATCATGTTCACTTTAGCTTCATCTACTTCAATCCCCCTGAAAGAGATGTGATGAACTAAGACAATTCCTTCACTCATGAGAATGTTGCATTTTTCATTACTTAGTGATAAATTCATCTCCTCACACCTTTTCAACACCTTTTCTACATTATTTAAGGCTTCTTGGAATGAATTCCCATATGGAGTGAAATCATCCATGTAGATATAAACAATGTCATGTACCAAATTTGAAAATATGCTAAGGACAACTTGTTGGAAGTTTGTAGTAGAATTACATAGGACAAATGGAAGGACCTTGTAGGAAAATGTGCTCGAGGGGAAAGTAAATATGGTTTTTTCTTGGTCCTTATGGCTAATCTGTATCTAGTTATATCCATTAAACCCATATAAAATTGAAATGTACTTTTTACTTGCTAAGGCATCTAGTACTTGATCTGTTATGATCCAATGCCTTAAAAATGATAAAAAAATCAATAATTACAATTCACTTTGAGGGGGAAAACTCCTTTTACAATATGTCCACTTCATAATACAATATGAAATGTGTTAAGATGATCCTAATACTAGATCTCCTTGATATATATATATATATATATATATATATATATATATGAGACAAAATCATACAATTATGATGAAAGTGTGCAATGAAGGACCTTCTAGCCGACCTACACATATAACACTAGAAATGTAATAATTCAATATCTAGAGATTAATAAGGAGTTTTATACATAGCATGGTGCTTTGTCTAGGGATTAACATGCCCTTGCCCTTTAAACAAGTGTTTTCCTCAACACTTGACTAACCACGGGTGCTTCTGCATGAAGAACTCATCTTCCCCTGTCGCCTCTTTCAATAATAGGTTCTTCCAATTGACAAGGTACTATGTAATTGCTCGATTTCTCAGCTGCTTAATTCTTGTTTCAAGGATTGTTTCTGGTTCTAGTATGATTTTCCCTTCATTGATATCTGGTAAAATAGTTTGGACTGGAATCTTGTTGGCGATGACCTTTAAGCAAGAAACATGGAAGACTTGGATGTACATGTGAAGATGAAGGAAAAACTAATTTGTAAGCCCTAATTCCAATCATTTGCAAAACCTTATAGGGGCCATAATATTTGGGTGCTAATTTGTTATCCTTTTGTTGCTTGAGGGACGTTTATTTGTATGGTTGTAGCCTTAGAAATACCCAATCCCCCACTTCAAATTCCTTTTCACTACGATGTTGATATGCTTGTTGTTTCATCATATTTTGTGCCATAACCAAGTTTTCTTTCAATAGTTTGAGGACATTTTGTTGGTTCCNGCCCATGGAGTGAAAAATATTGTTGAAGTGTTAGGTACACGCTGTCATCTTCGAACAAAGACATGCATATATTCAATGAGCGATATCTCTCAAACCAAGAAACAAAATGAAATTCCGCAAAATACCCATTTGAGATGACGGAATTTTTTTTCCGATGAGATATGGAATTTGTGCTGAGGTGGCCCACTGAGTGAGAAATGGCTTGGTGAAGTGCTAGGTACGCACAACCATCTTGGAACAAATACATGCAGATCTTCAATGAGCGAGATCTCTCAAACCAGGAAACGAAATGAAATTTCACGAAATACCCATTTGAGCTAACATAAATTTGTTTCCAATGAGATATGATATAACCACTAAAACACTTTGTGGAGGTTTACAAAATCTCTGTAAAGTTTGTATAAGAGGGTTGTCCTACATTCCATCCAAGATTCTGCTTCTATGGTAGTTGTACAAAGAATGCCATGGGTTTGTAGAGAAATATGGGATGTTGTAGAGGTCACAGAACTTTCAAGGACAACATAGAAACCCTGCAAATGTTGCAGACCAATGGATGTAGTAAATCCATGTATGGATGCTCCTGTAATGGTGAATGAAGATCTGAGGGAAAAAAATCCTTGTAGTTCATGTGGACCAACTGTGATGCTTACATTGTATGGCCCAACAAATGGATTCCAAGAGTACCAAAAGGAGGTTGGTTCTTACTGCAAATATTTGAACCCACAACAAGCTTCAAACCCTTAGCGCTAACCTTGCTCTGATACCATTGATCTAGATCTCGAGGGTTGAGACCCGAGAGGCTTGAATGTCGAGAGAGGAGGAGAGCAAGCATGCAAATATGACATGAAATTAATCACAAGAACATTGATGAAAATCCATGAGCTGAATACACCACAAAAATATGAAAAGGAGAGAAAGAGTTGGAGAAGAAGGATTCTATTAAGATGAACCATTACATGCAATGAGGCCAATCCTAGGACCTCTTCTTCCCAATCTAAACTCTCCCTATTTCCTTTTTTACAATGTGTCTTATTGACAAAGTCAACTTTGAACAACTAAATCCATTTATTACATGTTCATCATGCTCTCTTTTATACTTATATGGATTTATGGCTTTTTAAATCCAAACTTAGACTATATGCCCCCCCCAAGATTCGAATCAGAAGTATTGAGGAAATATCCCTGTAGCTAGGTATTTTTCTATGTTAGAAAACCAAGGAGTCTATAGAGATTGCAAAGAGGAACTCAAATGGAAAGTTGCCATCCATAACTTCATTATCTACATGAGTCTCGATAAGAAATCTGCAACAACATTATTCTTACCTAGCTTGTTAAGAATTGTTAGATCAAATTCTTGCAATAGTGAGAGCCATCTAATTATCTTGCGATTAACCTCAACTTTTTTCATTAAGTACATGATGGTAGCATGGTTTGTATGGAAACAAATCTAGGTATCTTGGGACATAATGTCTAAATTTTTTAATGGCATATACAATTGCAAGTAATTATTTCTTAGTGACAATATAGTTTAGTTCAACTCCAAATAGGTTCTTTCTAATAAAATAAATTGCAAGTGGATCCTTGTCTTCTTGTTGGCCTAAAACTACCCTTAATGCCTTATTATATCCATATGTGTGTATTTGAAATAGGATATTCCACTTGGGACCTTGTAATATAGGGGTTGAGATAAGTTTTTCCTTGATGTTGTCAAAGGCTATTTGACAATCTTTTGTTCAACATAAATCTATCTCTTTGGAGAATAGAGTGAACAAGGGGGAGGCCAATTTGATAAAATATTTGATGAACCATTGGTAGTAACCTACACAACCTAGAAAAATTCTCACATCATTTTTCTTTTGAGGCCTAGGTAGGTATTGGATCATGTTCACTTTAGCTTCATCTACTTCAATCCCCCTGAAAGAGATGTGATGAACTAAGACAATTCCTTCACTCATGAGAATGTTGCATTTTTCATTACTTAGTGATAAATTCATCTCCTCACACCTTTTCAACACCTTTTCTACATTATTTAAGGCTTCTTGGAATGAATTCCCATATGGAGTGAAATCATCCATGTAGATATAAACAATGTCATGTACCAAATTTGAAAATATGCTAAGGACAACTTGTTGGAAGTTTGTAGTAGAATTACATAGGACAAATGGAAGGACCTTGTAGGAAAATGTGCTCGAGGGGAAAGTAAATATGGTTTTTTCTTGGTCCTTATGGCTAATCTGTATCTAGTTATATCCATTAAACCCATATAAAATTGAAATGTACTTTTTACTTGCTAAGGCATCTAGTACTTGATCTGTTATGATCCAATGCCTTAAAAATGATAAAAAAATCAATAATTACAATTCACTTTGAGGGGGAAAACTCCTTTTACAATATGTCCACTTCATAATACAATATGAAATGTGTTAAGATGATCCTAATACTAGATCTCCTTGATATATATATATATATATATATATATATATATATATGAGACAAAATCATACAATTATGATGAAAGTGTGCAATGAAGGACCTTCTAGCCGACCTACACATATAACACTAGAAATGTAATAATTCAATATCTAGAGATTAATAAGGAGTTTTATACATAGCATGGTGCTTTGTCTAGGGATTAACATGCCCTTGCCCTTTAAACAAGTGTTTTCCTCAACACTTGACTAACCACGGGTGCTTCTGCATGAAGAACTCATCTTCCCCTGTCGCCTCTTTCAATAATAGGTTCTTCCAATTGACAAGGTACTATGTAATTGCTCGATTTCTCAGCTGCTTAATTCTTGTTTCAAGGATTGTTTCTGGTTCTAGTATGATTTTCCCTTCATTGATATCTGGTAAAATAGTTTGGACTGGAATCTTGTTGGCGATGACCTTTAAGCAAGAAACATGGAAGACTTGGATGTACATGTGAAGATGAAGGAAAAACTAATTTGTAAGCCCTAATTCCAATCATTTGCAAAACCTTATAGGGGCCATAATATTTGGGTGCTAATTTGTTATCCTTTTGTTGCTTGAGGGACGTTTATTTGTATGGTTGTAGCCTTAGAAATACCCAATCCCCCACTTCAAATTCCTTTTCACTACGATGTTGATATGCTTGTTGTTTCATCATATTTTGTGCCATAACCAAGTTTTCTTTCAATAGTTTGAGGACATTTTGTTGGTTCCCTATGTGGTCCTCCATTGCTTGAACCTTTGTATTCCCTTTCAAGGGTGATGTGAATGATGAAGGATGATATCCATAAAGTTCCATAAATGGGGATATTTTTTATGAAGTATGGAAGGATGTGTTGTACCACCATTTCGCAAAGGGAAACCACTTGACCCATTATGTCTGTTTATCGGATGCACAACAACGAAGATATCCTTCTAGACATTTATTCACAATCTTCGTTTTCCCATCGGATTAAGGCTGGTAAAATGAGTTATGATTCAATTGAGTACTCAAACAAGAAAATAAATTTAGTCCAAAAATTTCTCGTGAAAATTGGATCTCTGTCACTTACAATAATCTTGGGGAATCCATGTAGATTTTGAACTATTTCCATGAATGTTGCAGCTATTGTACTTGTTTTAAAAGGATGAGAAAGAGGGAAAAATGGGCATACTTTGTTATTCGATCCACTACTACCATGATGACATTCTTTCCTTCGGATTTGGGTAAACCTGCAATAAAATCCATTGAAACTTCTTCCCAATGTTGACTTGGTGTAGCTAATGGTTGCAGGAGACTTGGAGTCTTGATTGTCTCTCCCTTATTCCGTTGACAGACCAAACATTTGTACACAAAATTTTGAACATCATTTTTAAGACCTTCCTAGAAAAAATCTTTCTTGATCATGTGGTATGTTTTTAAGAATCTTGAATGTCCCCCTATAGGAGGAGTGTGCAATTCCAGAAGGACCTTTGGTTTGAGTTGTGAATTCTTACATAAATATAGGCAATCATGATACCATAAAAAATCATTATTCCTTACAAAACTATCTAATTAACTGGGGTCCTCATGTAGTTGTTGAATGATCTTGCATACCTATTGATCTTGATTCCATTCCATCCTTGCTTCATCCACCCAATCAGATTGCGGAATAGAGATAACACATACTGAACCTTTTATTTCTTCTTCTTTCCTTGAAAGGGCATCTGCCACAACATTATGTTTTCTTTTTTTGTAGATAATTTCAAAGTCATAACCCAACATCTTTGTAACCCATTTTTCTTTCTCTTTTGAAGAGAATCATTTCTCCAAGTACTTCAAGCTATCATGATCTGTTTTTACTTTGAAGTGTCTTCTTATTAGGTAAGGGTGTCATTTCTGAATTGCATGTACTATGACCAACATTTCTTTTTCATAAATGGGCTTGACTAAGTTTTTTTCTTTAAGTTGGCTACTTTCAAAGGCAAGGGGCCTTCCTTATTGCATTAAAATTGAACCAATTCCATGGCATGAGGCATCACAATCCACAATAAATGTTTTTATAAAGTCAGGTGTGGCCAAGAGGAG